>JAMRYI010000208.1:0-231541 GCA_029231635.1 Ditylenchus weischeri
CTGGTGATGGTATTCAGTGGATTATAGAAGTGTAAGACATTCTCTCCAAGAGCTTGACGACAAATACTCATGCCTCGTCTGGCCACAGTTTTTTGATTGCTATTTTCAAACACTGCTCCTAAGCCCAAAATAGCATTCTCCAAAGTATCTGGAGTTATTTTCCCAAACTCTTCTTGTGCTCGACTAGTTTAACAAAACATCAGGCGATTCAATTTCTGAGGCTCCGTAAGCTGTGTTGTCAAGAAGCCCATGGTATAATTGAATTGCTCAATCCAGTGGCTACATGCAGTAGTTGGACTCCCATCATGTTTGCTAATGCTTGTAGCTGGAGTGAGAAATGGATCACCTGAAAGCACTTGCACTGTAGCTGGAGGCAAGTTTCCCAATTTGGCTTGTTGCTTTATCTCCCAAGCTTCAAACTTGGTGTCCAAGTTATTTAATAGCTTTTTCAATTGATTAGCCACCTCTGTATTAACTTTCTCACTCCAAGTAGCAAGAGCTGCAAATTCTTGTCTTGTGGTGCTGACTAGCTCGGCCATTTTTCTGGAGTCCCGTGCTATTTCTTGTTCGAAAGATCTGTTGTATTTAGAGCATTGCATGTGCACGAAGCTCAATGTGAGTGAAATGAAATCAAAGTCAGACATGGGTATTCAAGTATGTTCAAGTACTTATGAACCACTTGAACCTATCAGAAGAGATGAGTCGCGTGAAGTTGAAGCTTTTCAGTAAGCCACTGCTTCGAAGTCGGATTCGACTGGGTTAGGAAGCACACTTGCTTGACCTCTAATCTTCCGCTGCTGCTGCAGGTCTAGATCCACCGTTGTCCACTGCTTACTGCTGCTGTTGAGGTGTCTTTTAGAGGTGTAGACCCGGCGTCTCGAAGTCTAGTTCTCCTCTGCACACTAACGAAGATCCGGTCTTCTCTGGTAGAGAACCGAGTGTTTAGTGTGAAGTGCAAAGTGTGTAGTGTGTTGGGGACTCAGGAGGTAGGAATAATGAGTTTATTCAGGGAATGAATAAAGTATAAGTCTGAGAGTATACGTCTGAATGAGTCTGAAATCTAAACGAACTAATGTATCGCTTGGGCTTCCTCGTGTAAAATACTGGGGGCGTAATCGTTTTGCCAATGAAAAGTTTTTCCAAGGAGATATTTTTGCCAATACAGTTGAACCTCGATATAGTGCGCACCCTTGGACCACTATCTAGTGCGCACTATATTGGATGCGCACTATATCGAGGTCTTTGAACCAAATAAAAATACTTATGCGCACTATATCGAGGGTTTTGGTAAAACACTGCTTTTGATCACAAATTTATTCAAACAACTATAACAGCATCAAAATATGCATAAAACAATTAAATAGTTGGCGCAAAAAAATCAGAAATTTTGCTCTGCTTTGTGTTTTTCTGGCGATCTTCATAAAGTGCGTCATCAAGAGCGTCGCTGTGACAGAGAATAACTGGATCCTTGAAGTTCTTTTCTATGTATTCACGAAGAGTTCTTAGAGCCCACATTGCGTCCAAACTGCTGACAGGTGGTTCTTCTGCTTCCTCTTCTATTGTAACTTCATCGTCATCCACATCGCTTTCGTTCTCTGCGTACTTCTCCAAAATTTAATCGATCAATAATGCTCCGGCTAAATAACATTTAGAAAAGAATACAATCATTGAAATAACCTGTAATCACATCACTGTCCACATCCAAGTAGTCTTCCAAAAGCAGTCCGTCTTCTATTTCTCCAGCAATTTGCAATTTATTCCAGGCTTCCGTGATTCCTTGCGTCGCTTCATGCATTGCATCTTCGAACTCTACAAGCTGCTCCGATTCCACAACTTCTTCTATTCTTTCCTAAACAACAATGGACCTAATGCAAATACAACAGTAGTTTACCTCAATCACAAAGTTGGCGTGCCTGAAGCAGTTCTTTATTGTTTTTCTTTGACGTCGTCCCAAGCTCTTCGGAGAGATGCAATGCATTCAGTAAGTTGGGCTTGTAGCTCTTCTTGTCATCGATGGCCTTTACTCGTTCACGAAGAAGATGACGGCGGTAGTATACGTTGAGATTCTTGATGATGCCTTGGTCCATTGGCTGAAAAAAAAGGACAAACAATATTAAGAATACCTAATGTACCTGTGACTTCGATGTAGTGTTCGGAGGAAAAAATTTGACTGTAACATTGCTGAGAACGACCTTTGAAAAATGCATGGAGCAATTGTCTAAATAGAGCAGGATCTTCCGATTTTGCTTCTTCATTTGTTTGTCCAATCTTTGTAGCCATGGCTCGAAGAAAGATACTGAAAATACATATTAAGGGTCATCCTGTACATTGAAAATAAATATGAAAAACAAACTGTCATCCATGCCTTCTTATTTGCCTGATAATCAACTGGAACTTTTGCATTCTTGAAGCATCTTGGCTTTGCCGATTTGCCGATAACCAAAAGAGGAAGCTTTTCTGAACCCGACATGTTTGCACCAACCAAGATCGTTATTCTCTTTACTTTTCTTGCCGCCAGCACATTTCTCGCCTCAAATAAAAATGATATTATAAAAGAGTAATACAATTTGTATAAAAAGAAACCTTTAAAGCCATAGTCTTGTTTGGAAGAAGCTGCCAGAATATACCGGTCTCGTCAGCATTAAAGACGTCATTCTGAGAAAACTATAGTTTGTGTTATTCAAGGCAAAACCAACCAAATCGTCTCCAGATGCGCACTATAGTGGAGTGCGCATTATATTGGAGGCGCACTATATCGAGGTCCGACTGTAGCTTCTTTTCTCAAGTAATTTTAATTCTTTGTCAGACAACTTAACACTCATTTTGTAGCTCATCTCACTGGCTACAAAATGAGTGGTAATTTGATTGACAAAGGAATAAGAGTACTTGAGAAAAGAAGCTTTTGTCGAAAACATACCGCTGGCGAAATGATCTCATCGACAAAAAGATGCCATTGGCAAAAAGATCTCATTGACAAAACGATGACGCCCCAAATACTGGGGCTTACCGCGTAAAGAAACTCAGGTATGCATACGTTCTTCCGGCAACCTGACATCATCGACAAATAGTCGACAATGTCGCGCGGAGGATAATTTTGTTAGTTTAGATTTTGACGACGCATCAAGCTGATTTTTTCAGGACCAGTTGACATCGCCGAAAGAAACTTGTCCTGAAAAAGTCAGCTCGATGCGTCGTCAAAATCTAAGCTAACATAATTTTCCTCCGCGCGACATTGTCGACCATTTGTCGACAATGTCCGGTAGGCGTTTTTTTCATCTAAAGTCACTTTTGAGTGAAAAAAGTAAAAAAAGTTTAAAAAAGAATTTTGGGTCATTTACAAAAATTTCGGTAATGTGCAGAAGCACCCTCTTATTATATCAGTGTTAATTTTTTATTTATAAATTATTTTGTTATATTTTTTGTGGTAAAAAAATTGAAAATTAACTACATCGTTTTTTATTACAAAATATTAAGGATCAAATAAGAAAAATAAAACATTTTTATTAAAATTTTCTTAAGCTTTTTTAAACTACCTTTAGAAATAAATCGTCATTAGAAATTCGGCCATTTTTCGGACTTTCTTGCAAAATGAGTATAGCTTTCTTCTTGGGGAAATGAAGAGCCAACGAAATTTATCGTGTTTTTTTTAGCAAATTACACTGCCCTCACTGAGAGAATCCATGATTCAGATGTGTAAAAATTTTACGCCTCTTTTCATGGGTTACCGTAAAACTTCCAATAGAACGACATGTCGTTCTATTTTTCAATCCCCAAATCTACTCTTGACTTTACGTTAAAATTGCGATAAAAAGTAGTTTAACTTCTTAATTTTAGCCTACACCCGTGTCGTTCTGTTAGAAGTTTTACGAGAACAGTAAGAAAGAGTCGGCACTACTAAATGTAAGAGACCACTTCAAAAAACAGCTACTCGCTTATATCTGCAGTGTTTGGACATTCAGGAAATGGTCGTATTCGTACTCGTACAACAAAAATTTAAAGCTGGTATATCGTACTCGTACTTCAAAAAAATTTTTTTAAAATTTCAAGAAAATTTTTATTCTAAAAAATTTTGCTCGTACTTCGTACTACAAACATTTGCTGCTCGTACTTCGTACTCGTACTACAAAAATAATGACTCTCACTTCTTACTTCTTTCCACAGTCTTAAAATTTTAGTAGTTTTTAGTTCTACTTCATTTTTGCTCGTTCTTTTGAAAATTTATGAATTTTAAAAGAAAAATATTAGTTATTAAGTACCTAGGTACTTATTTCTCACAGCATTATTTATTAATGTGTTTAAAAAAGAACGCATGAGTTATTTGAAAATCATTTGAAAAAAAAATATTTTTCAATGTATTTTTTATTAAAAGACATTAAGATCCGGCTTTTAAGTCGTGAAGCGCCAGTATTTGCCTTGTGATTCGCACTGTGGAGAGTCATTTGGCTGAACATTCTCTCAACGGGTGATGTAGTCATTGGCATAAGCATAGTGGTAGACGAGACGATGGAGATGAAAAAGATAGGGCCAGAGAAGAGGTCCGACAATATCTGAGAGAACTCGCGACGGACTTTAAATACAAAGACCTCTTGTTGTCTATCAAAACCTCGTTTTTTGCTATTTTTCAACAATCTTATATAGTATTTGGCATGTGTGGGTGGGTGGGTGGTTGGGTAACGCTTTTTACTTCGAAGGCCAGAACGGGTCATAGATATGAAATCACTTTTGTCGCTACCATCGTGTTCCCCAGAATGTCAGCTTTCGTTTTAAAAAAGAACAGGCGAAAAATGAGCTTCTATTAGGGGATATACCTATTTTTATGAATGAAGTCATAGCCCCTCATTGAAATTTCGAAATACTATAGAGGCGCCGATAGGTGCCTGTGGTCCCTTGTATATAATTTTTTGATAATTTCAAAATGAACATTTCACAAAACGGAATTTCACTAAGTGAAAAATTGTCAGTTAATCTATTAATACTTATATTTTGAAGCTGTTCGTACTCGTACCTCCAATTTTTTCTCGTACTTCGTACTCGTACCACATTTCTTTTCTTCGTATTTTCGTACTCGTACTCGTAGTACGAGTACGTGTACGAGTACGAGTACGAAGTACGAGTACGAGGTCCAAACACTATATATCTGCTATACAATTGCCGTGGTGCCATCTACGGCAAATTTTCTTATTTTTTTAATGTTTTTGCAAATTTCTAATTCTTTACTTAGTCGTTTCTATGCGCGCTTCGAACCTGTAAATTAAATTTTAAACAAGCATTCACACATGCGTATAAAAATGATTAAGAGTTGCGAAATGTGCTATTTTTAATCTAGGTCTTCATGACTCATCGCGTCTTAACCAAAAAGCCAATCCTTGAGTATATCCAACAAATCATTGTTCTCTAGCTGCTTTAAGCATAATAATTCAAGAAAATTTTGGCAGGTGTTTCTTTTTTCGATAACCAGTGAAAATCAAGAAGCGATTCAATCACTTAGCAGAAGCTTGCTTTCTTCAAAGAGTTGGCGAAATTTGATCGATTGATCAAAGTGAAAACCCACTCGATTGTATCACCTGACTTCACTCAAAAAAGAAGAACTTTTTGTTAATAGTTTTTTTCAATTTAAAATGACGTTCAGCTAGAGCATTCGGCTTGATGAGTCTTCAAACAAAGTGCAACAGGTGGCACATTACCCATTTATTCTTTATAGAGCTTGTGCCACTTGTTTTGTTCCTCATTTTCAGTTGCTTTGTTACTTCATTTTCGTGAAAATTGATCTAACTGTTTAGTCAAATTTATACGGTCGAGTCTAGATATAGCATGACCCCCTAAGATTCTTTCCCGCCTAGGGTCCGACACTTTTCACCTCGATTTTTGAAATCTTTTGTTAAGTCTGATTCGTCAGTCTGATTTAAAAAAACGTATGTATTCTGACTTTACCGTTCGTCATTTTGAATAGCAAAAGTTTTCCCTTGAAAAAAGTTTTGGCTCAATATAATGTGACTTCTTTTTGAAAATACGGTCGCACTATATCAAAAAGATATTACTTTACATGAGGCCCACCCCCACGGCTGACCATTTTTGTAAAGAGGTTTTTAAATCCAATTGCATATTCGTGTTTGTTGTCCCGATTTATAACAGATTCTGTGAAAGAAAGAAAAAAATTTGGTTGGCCTTGGTCCCCCAAGGTGAAAAATCCAGAAAAATTAAAAAAAAATTATTTTTTAAATTGGCGCAAAAAAGATTAAAAGGGATTGTGGGATCTATTGGAGGGTAAGGGAACTAAAAGGGCCACTTTTACGCCATAATGGTAAAAAAGTAGATGATTGTGTTTTTTTGGCTATCCTACCATGTTTTTCAACATGGGCCGTGGTAAAAAGAGACTCTCTATGCACTTTATGATCAAGAGCCTTGCTCAGAATCATGTCTGGTAAGTAAGTGCGCGCATCTCTAACCCATCAAGCTCCCTGCGACCTCTTCGGGGGCGCAGGGGGCTTTGTAGCTTGGAGTCGACATGCACACACCCACATACCTTAGACACAAATCACTCAAAAGTGACTCTGATGCAAGAAAAATGTATACATACCAGAGTTTCTAGCCCCAATCAACGGTAGGCCCAATCAATATAACTATGTTCAAGTTCTATCTTTTTCGGCATTTCGGAGGTATCCACGTACCTGTTTCTGGTGGTTTACCTTGTTCCCCCAAGGTAAAAAGTCAAACTTTGGTCAAAAAAAGTTCTCAGAAAATCAGCTTTTTACGTAGAAAAGTATCACAAAACAGCTTTTTTATCGTTTTTAGCATATGAAAATTACTTAGAAGACATTCAAACACTATTGTCACACAGGTAAAAAAAATCTGCCCCCAAATCTTCACTTTTCATCTTCATTTTTCTAATCAAGCTAACGAATCAAGTTAGCCAAAAAATTGAAAAAGTTGTGGTAACGATCGTGAACGAACTTTAGGGGGTCGCACTAAAGCGAGACTCGATTGTACCTTTGGATGAAAATTTTAAGATTGGCTTAATTTTAAGATAAACTAAGATTGGTTAATTTTCATTTTATATTTTTCAACAAAATTGATCCAGTAATGATGAATGAAGGTGTGGATCAAGTAATCGTGGTCGCTGCTGGAACTACTGCAAATGACGGTGCCTCAGCAGAGTCAAAAGTAGATGAAATCAACGATAAAAATTTGTCTTTGGATGCGCTAAAATGTGCTATAGAAGCTATAGGAGATGCTATGGCTGAGTTAGGTAAGTACTTTCAAGGACTTTTATTTAGAAAATAAAATAGTGCTTATTATTAGGATTGCTTTATTAAGTAGTATTGAATAAAATAAAAATGTACACGTTGTAACTTTCTTTATTTTAGCTGAAACATCAGCAGCAGTGCTTACTGAAGATCAGATAGAAGAAGAAATCAAACGGGGTATGTGTGTATTATTTTACTTTTTTAAATAAGAAATGAATTTAAAAAAATACGCTCTTAACTAAAATATAAAACAGAGTTGCGTTTTAACGCTACCCATTGGGACCGCCTCAGGATGGCATTATAGCTGGAGTGGCGCTATATTAAGGGTAAGCTTTGTTGTATTTATGAGTCGATCAACCAAATCTGGAGTCAAAAGAAGTTCTTGATTTTTCATATAATGTTTTTTGAAAATATTAAAAAAACTAATAAACAAATCTATATTCACTCTATAGCTTAACTTATTTTTTGAAAAAATCTAGAAGCACACACTCTTATGAATAACTTTGCAAACTTATGCTTTTTTCAGATGAGCCTAAACTAGAGATCAAAGAAGTGTCTTCACATGAACAATTTTCATCTGAATCGGTGCCAAATAAGAATGATAATACTTCTGCTGCACTTGAATATGTTACTCTACCTCCTCAGCAGCAAACAGGTCTCATGTTATTGAAATGGAAAAGGTCACTTAAATAGTCACTACTGCACACAATAGAACATACAACAAATCATTAGCATATTTAAAAGAAATGAGAAAATTTTCAGTTAAACTAGTTATTTATTTAAATTGTAAATAATTTAAAAAAAAATTATGAGTTAACTTTTCAATAGCTCAAAAAAGAAAATCCCGTTTTGGTTTAGATAAACAGCCAGATACCATAGACTCCGTAGATGTAGCCCCAAAAGAGCCTGTCCTAGCAGAAATTGCGAAGCAAGCAGTTAGCAATGTTGAAACAAAGTCTTCCAATGAGCTTGTCATGGACAAAGCTGCAGGCCCGGAAGACAAAGACAAAAACGATGAATCTAAATTGGGAGAAGACATGTCTGAAAGCGGTTTTGAAAATGCTCTATCTCAAGGTATGTTTCTTCAATTGCTAACCAGTACAGGGGTTTTTTGTCCCCCTTAACTTTGTTCATTTTTTTTCAAAAAGTCATAATCTTTTGAACCTTTTTTTCAAAAGTCGATCAGAGCATAAAAAACAATTCTATAAAAAAACTTTTCAACAAATTATTTTTTGTCATGTATCAAGTTAACATTAAAAAAAACAGCGTTTTTAACAGAAAAAACAAAGGGGGGAGTAAGGCAAAATTTTCAAATTCAAAATTTTTATTTGTTTTTTATTATGACTTACAAATCTTATTCTGCGTTTTGCGTAGATGAAAATCAGAAGGCTTTTAATTGTTTTCGTGATTTCTATTTGCTCTGCCATGTTATCTGATAAATTCCTACTCAAATTATCTGGCCTACCTGCTCCTAGGACCTTATTCTCTGCGGCTTTTTACATAGGGCTTCATCAAAGATATGTTCTATCCAGAAAAAAATGCGGGTTTCAGAATGTTTCATGTTAAAATTTCGGTAGTAATTCAAAAGATGATTTTTTTAATTTGGAAAATTTTCCTTACCCCAAGAGAACTGTTTCCTATGCTCTGATCAACGTTTAAAAAAAAAGATCAAAAGATTATGACTTTTTCAAAAAAAAGGTTATGGACAAAGTTAAGGAGGACAAAAAATTGGCCCACCCTGTATGACTATGAAAAATTTAGCGATGAGTGTAAAAAGAGAAGTCACAGATGGCAACCAAACCGAAGAAATAGTTGTAGTGGCTATTGAGCAGGATGGTCAACTAGACAATCAAAGATGTTCCATTGACAGCTCTTCCATGTCTACCAGTCTATACGAGGAGATTGAGGTGGAGGAAGAAATAGAAGTGGATGATGAGGATACTAACTCACAAGCTACTTTTGAAAGCGAGGAAAAACCTAAAAAGAAGAAGAAGTTGCGCATTATGAAAAAGATTAAAAGAGCTCCCGGAAAAGTAAGTTGAAAGCTATTTGTATTACTAAAAACGGAAATACATAAAAGTTCAGCTAGCTTATGGTGCACTCTTTAGTATGCCTTATACCTTTACATTTTTCTTTAAAAAAACAATCTTCTGGCTTTTAAGGTATGGGTGCGTTAGTTGGTGGTTCCATCGTGGGTAGTCAAGCAATTGGGCATGTCTAACAAATTTATAAAATAAATTTATTACTTAAACTATTTCTTTGCAGCCATGGTGTGGTTGATGGAGGCAAAGCTGTCGGTCAAGGAGCCAAGGTTTATTTAAAAATATTTTACATCTACTTGAAAAAAACCTATATTTGCAGAGTGGTGCAGGTTGTGTTTACTATTTCTTAATAAGATATGATTAATAAATTTATTATTAATTGTTAAGGTTTCGTCGCTGATACTACAGTTAAATTTGGTATTTTTTATGAGCCCAAAAATTCTCGCTTGAAATCTACATTTTGCAGCCGAAGGCACCAGAGACATTGCCAAAAAAAGTGCTAACAAAGTAGCCGAAGGAGCAAAAGCCGGTGGAGATTTTGTAGTCGAAACTGGCGGCAAAATAGGCATTAATAGAACATTTAATTAAAAAAGTCAATTTACCTAATCAATTTAAGTGGATGGAACCAAAGAAACAGCTGTTAACTTTGCCAAGGCTACCTCTGGCGCAGTCACTGACTCAGCCACCGCCGCCTTGTATGGAGTAGGCGCAGTTGTTGGCGGTACTTTAGCTGTTGGACAGGTTTGATTTATGCGATTGTATTACAGTCGAGTTTCGATATGAGTTCACATCTGAAAGTTTCTTTCAGTGTAGACTGACAATTTTTTACCCTAAATTTCTTCCTTAGTTCTTTCTAAGTTGTCTTTGGTCAGTCAAGTCCTTAAAATTTACAGCATTTCGATTTAGTATTTTTTTGTTAACGGCAACACATTTGGTGAAAAGACCCGTGAGGTGCGCGCACAGACTTAACTGTGACATGAATCCAAGCAAAAATTTTGATAACAAGTTGCATATGGATATATTCTGATTCCCGTGTTGATAACTTGAGTAAACAGTTGACAAAAACAAACACTAAAGTCACGTTAAAATGAGTGGTCGTCTTTTTTTCTCTTCCCTTTCCCAATACGACCATAACCGCCTTTACAAATTGAAATAGGCGCCAAAAAATCAAAATTTTTTTCATCTAAAAACATTTACACGGTCCCCATCACGGATCAGAAAAATTTCCAAAAAGTTTCTTTTCAGACATAATAACATGTTTTCTGTCGGCTTAATGACATAAAACATGCTCTAAAGTGGTAAAAACCGCGTTTTGAGATTACCAGTATACCTAGACTATCATTGAGACTACACTGTATATTTATTTTTCAGGGTATGGTCGATGGCACCAAAGCTATAGGTCACGGAGTTGTAGACAGCACTAAAGCTGGAGGTTAGTAGTTTTGGAAATAGTTAAGCCGACTTTTCAATATAAAAAGTATTTAGCAAAATTCATAGCCGAGACTACCAACAAAGCTGTAGACCATGTCGAAGAGAAAGCGAGACAAACACTTGTGGCTGCCGTAGAAGCGACTCAAGCTGGTAAGTCTTTTAAAAAGAAAAATTTGCAACAAACCAAGAGTGCTTTTAACGGACCATAGCCGTAGACGACAATGAGAATTTCAAACGTTTGAATTAGCGCGCGGCACTTTTTTTATTTCGATAATTTTTGGCACAATTTTTTGGAATTTGTTATTGTTTTAAAAATGAAGTTACTTATGCTAAAATAGTCACAGGGTGACAAGTTACTAAGTAGTGTAGTGGAAAAGAAGCTGTGTATGGTCAATTTTGTTAGTGGGTTCGATTCCCAATGCTTCGATTCCCAATGTCATCAGTGGGTTCGAATAACATCTGCCTTTTTTTTGATTCAATTATTAGTTCACTAAAAGAATAATCTCTCTAATAAAAGGACATGTCCTCCTATTTTTCAACTTCTCTTGACCCCTGAGGCCATAAAAACAAGTCAAAAACGTCATAATTTTATGACGACGTCATAATTTTTTATACATGCCGTCATAAGCACAAAGTGTCAATTAAAAGTCGAATTTTCGCGTGTTTGCTTGGTAATGGGGCTAGATTTCTCTTATATCTTTCATGATCTTGAGCGCGCTACTTTTTTGAGTTTATTTGCTGACTTCATTCTTATTCAAGATACGAAATGCCTTTTCAAATAGATGGTGAAAAGCGAGTTCGATCGAGTGCTGACATCGGCGTCAAGTTGGTCGAGCTTCTCTACAAGTTCGATGACGATCTTCGAAATCCCCGATGGTCATCGGCGCTGCTTTCGGATTCCCTCCCTTTGTGACTTCTATCTCGCCGTGCAACATCCAGCCCTCGTAGAGTTCGCGAATCTTGCCTTTGAATGGCGAGTTCCAGCAAACATCCGGTGCCTGAAGATCCAATTCTACTACTTATGCATTAACAAATAAAGCAAAGAAGAAACTTGAACAAACTTAGTGCACCTTCCAGGAACCACGGCCGTATCCAACCCTCACTGCTTCAGCTGCTTCTTTGGTTGCCTTGGAAATATGGCACCGGAAAGAGTTCAACACAAGTAGACGCTTGAGGAAAAGAGAAGATCCCATTACACGCTTGAGGTAATCAGTCGTCAGATCGTCATTCATCCAAGTTGTTCCTTCCCAAGCAAGTTTCAATTCACCCTTAAACTTCTCCACGATGGCTGGATCGACACGCTTACTCGGTAGCAAGACATAGGACTGACACTTATACCCGTCGGAGCGACCCGTAAGCATCACAGCCACACGAAGCTTGTCTTGACCCGTCGTGAGCACCGAGACCTAGAAGATCCATTGAACACAAGAACATCAGCACTAAAGCATCCACCAATCTCCTTCGTTCTCTACTCATCATTGCACTTTCCACCTGCTGGATCCAAGCAGACTACCGTAAATACTTGTAAATATACACTTTGTACAATACAATATTTTATTAATATCGAAAGTAAAAACTGAGAGGCAACTAAAATTATTAAAAAGGTTATGATGAAAAATTTTAGGAGCACAATATGCTGGCTATGGTAAACAACAAGGTCTTTTAGCACAGTCTTTCAGCTATTTTTCATCTAAACTTATATTTTAGGTAATCCTCTCGCCATTGAAAGCGATAAATCAGCTAAAAAACTTAAAAACTAATCATGCCTAATACTTTATCATCAAAATATTTGTAGCTGTTGATGCATTTAATTTCGTCGCCTCATCTATTTGTTTAAATGAAAATAAATATAAGATCAAGATTTCAATTAATTTATAAACACATTGAACTTTTCTTTGATATTTTACAGGTATACCGTATTACCTCTGATAGCTCCCCCTGCTTTAAGGGAACGTCCATAAATTATGTCACGCTGACAGGGGGGGTGGGGGGGTCCCAGCCCAATCTGACAAAATCTGACAGAGGGGGGTGGGGGGTAAATGGTCTTTTTTCTGACAGGAATGTCAGATTTCACAGAAAATTTTCTTGAATAGTTTAAATCAGTTTTGAAAATTTTGACCTAATTTTTTGTGTATTTGTTTATCTGTTTTGCGCGTTATATAAAAAATAAATGTATTTATAGCAAAATAAGATTAAAACATATAGTCCATATTTTATTATGGCTCATATTTTAAGTTTTCCATTTCTAATTCTTGATAGTTTTCTTGAAGGGCTCGCACTTGCCTCATTTCCTCAGCCAAATCTACTTCGTCTTCAATGACGGTTTCTTCAGAATCCTGAAATCCTGAAATCCATTTCAAATTCTTGGCAAGCCTTTTCATGTGCATTTTCCGTTTGACGCTAGACATATAAAGCCGACAATGCTTACACATCATTTTCTCATACTTGTCTTTCATAGTTGGGCAGTACTGATCAAAGCAAATGGGTTCAGAAAAGCAGCTGCTGAGTGCGAGTCTGTCTGCCAAATCTCCAAATTCAGGTTTTTCATCACCCTCTTCAGCTACTCTTGGTCCTCTTGCGTCAAAAACACATGGGATAGGCGCAGGGAGAAATGATGGTAGGAAATTTGGAAGTTTTGCGCATCGGTAACCTCCACAGCACCAGTCTTTTCCGCATTTTCGGATCTGCAGTGTGTAACGACTTTGGCGGACATGCTCTGTGAGCCAATGTTCTCCAGGAAGAGATGGCAATTCCGCGGCATCTTTTTCGATGTACTGTGCAAAAACTTGGTGGCCATTGATTGTCTAGACGTATTTTCAAATATTCCAGGTTAAATTTTTATACTAAAAATTACGATTTCTGACCAAACGTCACAAAGTATTTCTGCCGCAGCTTTAAAGTTCCGCCTTTCTAATTCTCCATTAATGGTTTTGCCTGAAGAATCAAGGTGAGTCCCAAATGTGGCGACTGGTAGTACAACACCGGATAGATGCTTTGAAAGCGGTGCCATTCTTCTTTCTACTGGATTGTATGCCGAAAAGCCAGGAGAATTTGTAAAAACTGCCAAATAATCTAGTTTCAATTCCTAAAAATCTTAGATTATTGTGATTTTAAAATGTTGCATTGTAAACCCTGAAAATCAATGTCCAAGCTGCTAAGGTTTCTCAAAACGTGGAGACTCGTCTGGCCCACCATCAACGTTGACAAGAACAATTGGTTTGACAGCCCATCATCTCTAACGCAAAGTCAAAGTCTAAATTGAACCAATACCTGAAGCTCCGAAAGTTGGATATCCTTTCGGCCAATGAAATGGTCTCAAGCATCAAAAAAACAAGGCCTTAGAAAAGAAGAGGCGAATGAGTGAGTCAAGACCAAGCTAACACATATTTACGAAAAAACTATTTTGTATGCTATTGAAATTTCAGTATGCAACTATAATATAAAAATACCTTTTGAAAACAATTTTGTGAATTTTCTGAATGATTGTTGAGTTCTTAGATTATTAAACATTATATACAATGTGAAATTTGGAAGTCTAAAGTTGTGTCAGAAAACTGTCAGATTTTAATAAGGGGGGGGTTGCGGCCCATTCTGACATTTTCTGACAGGGGGTGGGGGTCCCCAAAACCGGGCTGTCAGTCTGACACAATTTATGGACGTTCCCTAAGAGCGAGCATTTTGAGCCTTAAAATATCTTTATGATCTTATGAGAAACATGAATGTATTTCACCTGGTAATCCATTCCCGAAACATTTTTTGTAGAGAATAAAAAGTCCTAACTTCTGAAGTCGTCGAATAATAGCTTGAACCCAGTGGAACTAACAACATCGATGGGTAACTCCTTAACAGTGAGTTCGATAAGGAAGGAATGAAAAGAGTATAAAAAATAATCTACCGGGTAGGACCTCAACCACTGACATATAGCCGACTTGAAATCCGAGAGAACAAGACGTAACATCAACCTTCCATTGCCTAGAGCGTCACGAATAGCTCTCTTGATAGCAGTAAAGCATGAAATATAAGATGTCGTATCTTGGTCCGTCATGAAGAAGACAAAGTCCCTCTTCACTTGATAGTGTATCGACCAAATTTGTTTCCATGCGGCTGGACAACTTCTGAAGGTCCCATCAACCGCCCATACTTCTGCAGATGCCATTCTCTCAATTAATAGTTTTTATACATAGTTACAAATGCCTACAAATATTCTACCTCTAAGTTGTAGCGTGAATTCATTCCAATGATCCTTCGAGCATCTGGTCCTGTGCCTAAGAATATAAACGGGTCGTTAGCCAAATGATTCTTCCACACTTCTGGGACGATTATTTGGCTAGGAGTCGTAGGACAAATCCCGAAATCCGTTGAGTTTCTATAAAAGAGCTTAATGTAATTATTCACAGAAACCGAAAATTGACACACCTGACGTCGGTGAGTAAGCTGCTTGAACAAATTTCCCTTGTCAAGCCCATCGATTACGAAGTCGATAAATCCTTGTGTCGCTTCCTCGTAAATAGAATGGTTCTGCCTCTGAATCAATGTTGAACGTTATATATAAAACATCAAATTGAAATAGACTACCATTGGATTTTCTTTGAGTAAATTAAAGGCTCGGCTTGAGATGCGAAGGATGTCTACTTCAACTGGATCCACATCATGGTCATGATCTATTCTTGATTCCTCAAAGTACGCTTTATTCATCAAATGAACTTCCTTTAGACATCCCGATGGGTAGCATATGCATTTGTAGACCTAAAAAGGGGAGTACGATAAGTTACAAGATACCAATTTAAGAACACTTCCCTCACCCAAGTTGAGTAAAGGGCGTGTTGTTAAGTTTTTTTAACAAGTGTAATACAACAACGAGCCTGGAGCTTGGTAAAATGGTGAGCTCCCTTGTGCTTGACATCGTAGCGATAACGAAATATTCCACCTAAATTATGATTTATCAGGCTTATAGTTGCTTACCATCATATACAAGCAAATCGCGTCCTCGGAGAGACTTGGGACGAAGGAATTCCATTTGGACTTCATGAGCCGAGAAAAAAGGACCCACTTGCGATGCTTCAGCTGGTTGGTTCTCAGCATCTTGCGCCTCTTCCGGTAGAGCTAATTGATCTTCTTCATGCTGGAAGGCTCTTCTTATTTGCTGCTCTTGCAATGGATCGAGAAGCTCTCCTAATTCGTCTTGGTCACCACTTGAACTGCTTATATCGTCCGGGAAAAAATCATCCATCTTATTGTAAGCTAATCTGTAAGTAAGAGAGTTCGGTGAAACAAGTATGTGAAGAGACAGTTTTTTGAAATGGCAGTTTGTGAAATGGCAGATTGGTACTAATTCGGTTTAGCCCCACACCCCCAATTTTTGCTTTCGTGTCTCAAGTTTGCACAGTTTTTAAACAACGTATTTTTATCATTTTCATTTTTAGTCGTGTTTTAGTCGTGTTCTTGCTTTTTGTGTGCTCCAAGATTTTGTTTTCATCGTTCCGTCTCATTTACTTTATTCATCTTTTTTTGTTGCAGGCATGGAAGAACTCCGTGATTTCAATTTGGCCAAGCTCTACGACAAACTGCTCAATTGGTCCGATGATGAATTCATGCAATGGCTTCAACATCTCAAGCTTCTCCATTCTTCTCGCACGTGTGAATGTGGCTCCAAAATGAATCTTCAAAGCAAAGGAATCAGCAAAACTTTTCCAATGTGGCGATGCTCAACATGAAAGTGTAGCAAAGAGAAGGAATTTCTCGTCGGAACATTCTTTGAAGGAACTCATCTCGCGCTCAAAAGAGGTATTTTGCTTTCTTCCCTTATTTTCTTGGCTCTATAGTTATATTTCAAATTTTTCAGCTTTCTTACTTCTGCTGCGGTAGGAATAATCAAAAATCCGCGGATATTATCCGGCATCCGCGGATAAATATCCGCGGATGCCGGATAGGCTTAGGAATAAAGAAAATATCCTTGGATAAATATCCATGGATGCCGGATAATATCCGGATATTTATTCGTAGGAATAAACGAAATATCCGCGGATATTATCCGGCATCCGCGGATATTATCCTTAGCCTGGTCTGGGCCAGGCTAAAAATTTATCCGCCGATTTTTAAAACTTTTCGATGCTGCATTTTGTTTAGTTTGCTAGTTAAATAGTTGCTTACTTTTTGCATTTTAATTGCTGTAAATTTCCATCCATGTTTTGCATTGTTACATTTATCGCTTTTGCCTTTCTAGGCAACTATGGCACTTTATGAATTTGCCCAACGATGATGAAGTGCGAGAGCCAAAGGTTTACAAGACTCGAAAGGATCCTCTAGTTACAATGACAGATGAACAAATGAGGAAGCGATTTCGATTTGACAAAGAAGGGATACGGGTAGTTATCCTACATGTTTTTCTGTTTCCATAAAGAGCGTCAATTTTAGTTTATTTGCGATTTAGTCCGTGAAGATGTGCAGCATCCAAGCAAACGTGGTGGTGCTCTTTCGGTGGAGTCTCAAGTTTTGGCTACGCTTCTCTACATGGCTTCCAGTACCTTTCAACTGCATTCGGGGGATCTGCTAGGAATGGATTAAAAAGAGCATTTCAAACAGCATCAAGCGGGTAACAAAAGCTTCGGTTATTCACTTTTCGACTACAGAACAGGTTTGCATTAATCCATTATTTCCTACTGCGTTTATCTAGGAGCGCAGGCAAACTATCCGTAGCTTCAGACAGGTGGCAGGCTTTCCTAACGTTGTCGGGCTCATCGATTGCACACACATCCGCATCTTGGCGCCGAAGAATGAGATCGAGAGGGACTATGTGAACCGTAAGAACTACCACAGTATCAATGTTCAAGCCATTGTGGATGAACAGGTTGGTAATAATTTATAGTCCTGTGGCTTCTTATTAAAATACTTTAGTGTCGATTCGTCCTCTAGTGTCGATTTCGTCAATCTTGTTGCTAAATGGCCGGGCTGCACACATGATAGTTTTATCCTTCGGCATAGTCAAGTTTGGGAGGCTTTTGAACAAGGACAAAAGACGGGGATAATCCTAGGTTTTTTCTTTTTCTCTTTTGTTGTCGAATTGTTTTGATAGGATAGTATTTAGGAGATTCAGGATATGCTTGCCGCCGATGGTTGATGACTCCCATTGCAAATCCGAATGAGGAAAGTAGTCGAAGGTTAGTTTTAATTGTTTCTTTGATTTGATCGGTCACTTTTATTGTTATTGCGCTTTCAGATACAATTCATCTCACTCTCGGACTCGGGTTCAAATCGAGCAGGTC
This sequence comes from Ditylenchus weischeri, assembly GCA_029231635.1. Classification (NCBI taxonomy): domain Eukaryota; kingdom Metazoa; phylum Nematoda; class Chromadorea; order Rhabditida; family Anguinidae; genus Ditylenchus; species Ditylenchus weischeri. Next base: position 17,980 of record JAMRYI010000208.1, read on the forward strand.
TTTGTGGCCAATAAATATTTGTATCAGTGTATCAATTCTTCTTCATTTTATTTCGCAAGTAACAATAATAACAAATAACGAGTAATGACGGAAACTAATGAGGAATCAAAGAATTTTGCAGCCTTGTCCAGCACCATCGAGAACTTCTTTCCGTTTTCTAGATCTTGCTCAAGCTTCTCCAGCTCTTTCTCAGCACCGTTCTTCGAAGGTCCTCCAGCGAAAGTTGACGGGAGCGTTTCGGCTTAAGTTCCTCTGTCATAGTATGCGAGCGCTTCGGCGTTTTGAACGGAGTCGACGGCGAAGGAATGGACTCTTTGGCAGAATTAACGTCAGCAACCGCATCAATATTTACCTAATAAATGACTGATCATAACATAAAAACTTTAACATAGAAAGGCAACATACCATCTGCACTGTGTCCTCAAAATCCAGGCCAGTCTCAACCCCGTACGGTACCCCCTCAAACGACGGCCGACTCGAAAACATTTCCTGAGCAATTTCCGAAGCAGAGCTTGATTCGACCAAGGGAGACCCTCCACCTGTTTTATTAGCTTCCCTGAAATAAAACAAATAAGCAAAGGCAAACAAGAAATTTCCAAATAAATTCCTACCTCTTTGATTTCTGAAAAGCTTCCTTGGCTTCCTGCTTGATGTTCTTCCACTTGGTCTTGACCTGCGCAATGCTGTTCTTGTTGTCCGGATTCTCACCGTTCAAAGTTGTAGTCACGCTGTCCCAAGCATCATGTTGTGTCTTCAAAGCATCTTTCTTCAAGGACGAAGGAAAAGATCATCTTGCTTGTCCTTCACCAATTCAGCGAGACGCGTAGCCATAGCCTTTGTAAATCCCATGATTGAGCCTATAATTCAAGACAAAGAGTCAGATATGCATGTAAGCATTAGCAAAACGATTTGACGATGACAAAATAAACTATACGCAAAGGAAATACATAAAATCTGTTTAGAACAGGCGGATAAGACGAGCGGTTTACAATAAAATTAGTTATAATAAAATATCCGCGGATATTTATCCGTAGGAATAAACGAAAAATCCGCGGATAATATCCGGCATCCGCGGATATTAGAATCCGTGGATATAAAATGTTTATTCCTACGGATATTTATCCTCGGATATTAGCATCCGCGGATATTTCGGTATCCGCGGATAAATATCCTCGGCTTTATTCCTACCGGGGCTGGTGCCGTGAAAACTGCAGTCAAGATGAAATGATGTTCGAATTGCGACGATCTGATGGCAGCACAATTGGCATGGAGGCAATCGTCAACCACAAGAACTTTTTCCGTGAGATTTGCGAACTTCACAACAACTTCATCAGGTCTGTATTTTTATCCAATTGAAAACTTTAAAAAGAAAATTATGTTTACAAATCCGACAAAAATTGGTGGTCCTGGACGAACTGTAGAAATCGACGATACTTTTGTCACCAAGCGCAAGTACAACAGAGGCCGTCTTGTGGAACAATCGATCATCGTCTTTGGTGGTGTTGAGCGCGAATCGGGTAAACATTTTTTAGAAATATTCTCAATCGATAATATTAGATTTTTAGGAGAAATCTTTATGTGGCCAGTTGAAACAAGGAATGCCGAAACTTTGCTCGTCGCTGTGTTTTCCAAGGTACTGTTTTAGTTTGTTAATCGGCTCAAGATTTATACTACTTTTTAGGAACAACGATCATGTCTGACTGATGGCCGGCCTACATAAACAATCGCACTGGAACTAGTCTAATTGAAAAGCTGCCTGAGGAATTCCTTCACTTCACCGTGAATCACTCAGTCAATTTCGTGGATCCGGAGACTGGTGCACACACTCAGACGATCGAATCAACATGGCAAAAATTCAAGAGAAGGCACAAGCAAGAATACGGCACACATCGTTCTGTTTTTAAAAGCTATGTCTCTGATTTTGTTTGGCGCCGAAAGTTCGGTGGAAATGATATTATGTTCTTTTTATGGTCACAAATTGTTGACTTGTATCTATGTGAACAAATGAAAGATGTTTGTCGCATCAAAGAAAAATAAAAATCAAAAATGGGAGTGTGGGGCTAAACCGAATTAGTACCATCCCTTCGTAAAACGGAGTGTTTTTGAAACGGGGGGTTGCTTTAAAAAAATCGGGAAGGGGAGGATGAAAAAATATCGGAAAAGGGCATTGTTTTGCCTTTCATTTATAATTTACAAACTTAACAATTTTTTTTGATTTTTAATTTAAGTGATAGGCTAAATTTAAGGTAATTGATCACATTAGATCACAAAGTTTGTTAAAATTTTAAAATACTTAAAGACACCAATAATTAAAATGACCTTCGGATTACTGACAAACCAAATTCTCATTGGCATTTAAATGTGCAAGTTATTGTTTTTCTTTAACAAAAAAGTGCACGATCGACCTCAATTTATTTGAGAAACATTCCAGCCAGTCACAAAATATAGTTTTTTAGACGAATAAAAAGGAAAGAAATGCGCACGCGAACACCAAATTTGGCGACCAGATTATTGATAGTGATGTGTGTAAGGAAGAACCTTTGGAGGAGATTAACCACCATCTACTTCTTTGGTTCACAAGACGCCTGACTGTCTTTGCATTTTTCGACTACAATTAAATGTCGAAAGCATTTTCTCTTTAGTGTTTTTATAACTTAATATAATGCAATTATAATGTAATTGTTAATTACTTTCAACTTTGCAAACTGGCACGTATACAGTTAACACCGTTCATACAATTATTTTTTTGAAAAATGATTAAAAATGACGTCCAAAAACAACTTTTTTTGCTTAAAACATTTGTAAACAGTTACAGTTTTTATAAAATTTTTCTTTTAACCGAACAAGTTTGAGTTTTCAATGCAGTATGCTGGGTAATAGTGTTGCTTGGTGTCAATAAATCTTTTGAATGTATTTTTGCGTTAACTAGGATGGTGCGGTTACGGTTGGTTTATCACTACCCGGTTTTCGGTTACGGTTTTTTAGTTTCGCTTCGGTCGGTTAACCAGAAAAAATACTCGGTTTTGGTCATTTTTGTTGTAAATTAACCGGAATTTTGTGGTACCCGGTTTTCGGTTGCGATTAATTGGGCGAAAACCGGTTCGGTTAACTGAACGGGTCAGTTAATCGTCTGTACACCACCCTTTAGTTAACCACAACAATTTGTTTTACAAATTGCTAGGCAGTAAATTTTTTACCAAAGAAAAATTTTTGATGGTGTTGTTTGTAGAAAACAAAATTTTTCAATGCATGTTTTAATTTTAACAATAATTTTTTGTAGGATACTAAAAGTTGGACTGCAACCAAAAGTAACTGATAAACAAGGAAGTTAACAAGACTATTTCAGGTACTAAGATTTTATTTTTGAGATGTAAAGATAAAAAGTCTAATACACTTTTAGTTAAACATTTTATTTGTTGTTCCTTATAATTGACAGAAAAAAGTTTAAAAATCCGCCCTTCTTCCTATCCATCATTGTTATTTTTATTTTGAGCACTGCTTGAGCACCCGCACCTGAGGAAAATATGTACATTTCCCAGCAAAACATGTTTTCTTTGAACAACTCTCAAAAAAACTTCTTGTTTTTGACGCCCTGCTACATGCTCAGATTGAACTTTGCTGATAAATGTTTTTGAAAAATACAAGGCAGAGGAACGGAGTAAAAAACTTTAATTTTTTAACATGGTCTTTACACTTTTACTAATTTCTGTAAGCAAACTACCACCTTCATAATCAAAACAATGTTTTCGCATTCTTTCTACCCATGATTCACAATAAAAAGACTGGAATTTCGAAGACTCGTCCCAAAATAGAGATTCCTTTGTTGTTTAAAGGGAGGAGCCATTATCGCTTATAAAAAGGTAGCCGCGAAACGTTGGAGATTCGGCAAATAGGTTATAAGACATGGAATTTAAGGTTTAAATGAAGTTGAGTACTATTATTTTTGTTGTTCGAAGAAATTTTTCTCTTTTTTAGTTTTAATAAAAACAATTTATTTGTTTAAATTCGACGCTTTAAAGAAGCAAATAGGTTTTTTTATTAAATTTGTTAGGAACAATTACAGTTAGAATGTTAATATTACTGCATAATTATTCAATAATTTATCGCTGTATACAGTTTACATTAACTTGCACACTTACTACACAGGGCCTTGTATTTATTATATAACTATTAGTTCTATGTCATATGTTTAGAAATTTAAAAGAATCAAGCACTGAAGTTTCAAAAAGGCAGATTTAAAAAAAGGGTTATTTCTACCCTTACAATAACTAGAATGACGTTCAAATATTTTTTTAATACATTAAAAAAACATCTTCGATACATCTTCTAATAAATTTTTGTTTTGTGTCTTACTAAAAAAACTTAAAAGAAAATATAGAGGGACTGCATAAGTTTTAGTTTAAAATGCATTTTTCTTTTCTTAAACTGTTGTGCTCTGTGGTTTACTGCTATAGCCTGTAGCCTGTTTAATGTTTGTTTAAATAATAAATAAAAAAAAGTTTGGAATGCGTAGGTAATTGCTCGAATAACAGTCTTTCAAAGGCCTCCAATTGAGATTCAGCAGCAGGTGACTAAATTTCATCAGTGATTTTGACTTTTTTCTTAAAGGAGCATGCCTGTGCGTTACACGGTGAAATTTGAATTTCCAAAAGGCGGGGGACCACTTTAATGCGTGAGACCAAATAATTTCAAATTCAAATTTTCATTCTCATTGTAAGTGCTGTCGTATATCAGACGTGTGCTGCGCAATCGTTTTGAAAATTTTATTATTCTGCTCGCATAGCTCATAGCTACTTCAGTGCCAACATGGTTCATTTTTACGACGATCGATTTTAGCTAAGGAAATGGTGCAACGCGTGACTTATCGCCACCGGCTGTGCTTCAACACGAAGTCGAATAAGACCAAGATTTCGAAGACGCCCGGAAGAAGAAATGTGTTGCTTTATCGCAAGAAGATCGGCAAGGTTCCTAACTGTGGAGATACTGGGGTTCGCCATTTTCTCGACCACATCAGACGGTGACTGTTGGTAATTTTACTTCTTTGATTCTAAACAGAGTTAATGAAATGTTGACCTTTAATTGAGTATACCGTATTTTCTGCAATAGCTTACCAGTCTCTATTAACTCACACCCTCAACTTTAGGGAGCTGTAACTCGACCAAGAGCAAATATTTTGCAAAGCTTTTTATTGCATTTTCTTAACTCCCGCAAGCTCTACAGATTCCACTTTTCAGATTTTGGTTGAGCACCTAAAAATGTCGAGATCAACCTCAAAAAATAATTCGAAAATTTTTTCATCAGAATTCAAAAAGCACGCAGCTTTCTCATGAAGCAGGGGTCGAGAAACACGAATATGATGCTGTCTCCTCCATCCGAGCGCGGGGTGGGGTGGCCGAGCCGGGGGTTTTGAACTCAAGCCAAATATTTTACTGCAAACATAAGTTATTAAAGCAAATTTGCAGCGGAAATTTGGTATTCCAAATACAGCTACAAAGACATTAATTTTTAAATATTTTTTACTCACTTGTTTTAGGATGTATTCTATTCGCTTACTTATTTTATGCTTTTCTATTTCGGCTATTTGTCAAGCCATTCCGTTGCCTATCAGAGATCCAGATCACACTACGAAAGAAGAAACTCCCGGTAATTTATATTTAATTCAAGATTAAAAAAAGGATGTAATTTTGCTTTTAGAAGAATCTTTTAAACGCTCAGATGGAAATCGTGACCAGAGATTGACTTTTAACGAGTTTCTTCATACAGACATGGCATATGAACAGTTGAAAAGAGAAGAATTTGATGGTTTGGATGCTAATCGTAAGTTCCCTTTTCTTTTTTAAACATCCAAAGTCACTGACCAATCACTTTTCTAAGTTTAGATGACGGATATGTCACCAAGGGAGAATACGAGACGCATTTCCAAAAGGAGAAAGAGGAACATGATGATTTAAAGGCTGAATACTTTGGGCAGATTTTTGAGGTTTTTCAATGGCAATAAATAGATACCAAATAGAAATTGATTTTTTTTAAGAATTTGATGAAAATTTTGATCTGAAATTGAGTCAGAAGGAATTGGAAAAAGTTATCAAAAAGAGATTTTTGTTGAATCCACCAGCCGATTTCGCTCAGGTTTTTAAAAAGTTTGATGAAAACAATGATGGTGGACTGGATATCAGTGGTAATTTTATTTTTGTAAAATTATTACTAAGCTGAGTTCTGAAACACAATTTTTAGAATACCTAAAAATGGACAAAGACATAGATTTTCACGGATTTGAGCCAATTGCAGTCCAACCAGCTGTTGACACCAAAGAAATTACTTCGGGTACTGAATTACCAGAAGAAACAAGTGGCAAATACAAGTCTCCCATTTTATCGGTAAAGACGGAGAAAATGCCAATGATGAAGCAAATGTTTTTTGAAAAGAATTAAAAAATGTTTTTGATCTTCAGCAATATTTGTGTATGTATGTATTTGTTAGTAGAGTAGTAGATACTGCTCTTTGAAATTCCATGTAAATAGTACTTGATTTTGGTCTAAAGGTTGATTTTGTACAAATTTATTGTCTTTTCATAAGAAATGTGGAATGTTTTTGGGCCTTGAGATTTTTAGTGTAATTTGTTACTATTGTGTTTACTCCATGTATTTTAGCGATAAAAACGACTGAACAGGTCATGTGCATTCTTTTGATTTTGAGCAAAACTTATTAATTAATGTGACAATGGTTGTATACTAAAAAAGTACTAGTAAATCTACAGGGTGTGTCAAAATTACTCCTTATTTTTACAAAAATTTCAACTTTGACTTTTTCTAAGTTTTTTAGAGAAATATTAATTAAGTTTTAGAGAAAAAAAGCATAAAAACAAGAAATAAAGGTTGTATAAAATTTTGGGGGCCTATAATGTGCATAAGTTCCAACTTTTTTGAACGTAATTACCGTAATTACTCTAATAGAAACCCCGGGCTTCTTATTTTTCAATCCCCTGAAAATCTTGAAATTGTGACTCAGAAATCTGAGTCAAAAATATGGGGAGAGTTGGTATTAGAGACGGGGTTGCTATTAGAATAATTACGGTAGTTGCTTTAATTGTCTCTTTTCTTCGTGAAATAATGGTGCTTTTTTCACCATAATTTCTGTATTTTTCAAAAAAAAATTCTTTACGACCAGCTTTTGTCATCTTTCGTCCACAGGGAAGGCACTACCCACACAAATGTTTGAGAAACTGATCTGATCCAGTTTTATAACCACGCTGAACACGAATCCGGTGTCAGAATTAAGGGTTTTTTTAGCAGAAAAAAGTTATAAGAAATTTGTGTGACAATTTATACAGGATTGGGCAAATTTGTTGCACTTTTTGTTTTGCTCATAACTTTTCAAATTTATTGTGTCTCGACGAGATCTTTTTTTTTATTCGATAGAGGATACTCCGGTAAATCGAATGACATCAGACATGCATATTAACATTTATTGAAACATCAACAAAAACAGCAGACAAAATCAACAACGAAAACCCAACAAATTTTCATTCAATATTCCCATATTCTTGTTCGACGCTTCTTCCTTGAACTTCGATGCATCGTTGAAGGCGACGGCCATAGCTGTTCATTGCACGTTGGACCATGTCAGGCGGCAGTTCTTGAAATGCTCGGACGATTCGTTGCTTCAGTTCCTCGAGATCGGCAGGCTGCGTTCGGTAGACTTGATCCTTTATCCATCCCCAGAGAAAGAAGTCGCACGGAGTGAGATCAGGCGAATACGGCGGCCAAGCATACGAAGCTGGACGATTCACTGAACTTCTTCCAATCCAACGGTTTCGGAACTTGCGGTTGAGCCAATTGAAGATGTCCAAATGATAATGAGGCGGCGCTCCATCCTGCATAAAGATCATTCGAGCTGCTGCATTTTCTGGCCATAGTTGCACAATTGGAAGGAATTGACGGCGAAGAAGGTCTAGGTAATTTTCGTGATTGACATTTTCCTCGATAAAGATTTGACCGACTGTTCCTCTTGTTCCGATTGCTGCCCAGACTGTGATTTGCGGTGAATGAGGAGGAGCTTCTTGATACCAGTGCGGATTGACTTCAGACCAGTAACGGAAATTGTGATGATTGACGCTGCCATGCAAATTAAAATGAGATTCGTCGGAGAACATTATTCTACCAAAGAAGCTGACGTCTTGATTTTGAAGCTGAAGCTGAGCATTTGCAAAGTCGACCCTTTTCTACTGAACATTGACCTTTATTTCTTGTCGGAGCATCATCTTGAACGGATGGAACTTCTTTTCCTTCAGAATTCTTCGGATCGATCTTGGCGACGGCATTTCTTCTTGTTTCGACACTTTCCCAGGAGTCAGATGGACGTCTTCTCGGAACTTGGCTAGCACTGCTTCTTCTGTCAATTTTGTTCGGACCCATCCGAAAAACAAAATTAACCACAAAGAAACAAACAAAATGCAAACTTTGTCTTCGTCTTCTTTCTTCGGTTCACGCTACCGGTTTCAAAGAACTTGACCCACCAGTCGTAGATTTGTGGATTGCTTGGAGTCCTTGCATGTCCTCCGTACTTCTTTCGATACTCGATTTGAACTCTTTTCGGCGACCCATGCATCCCATACCGGATAATTGTCCAGGCTTTTTGCTCGATCGAATATTCCATTTGTAGCTAAAATCAAACAAATGTTTAACAAGTCAGCAAAACATGAAAACACGAATGGAAAATAATGATATTGGTGTCATTCGATTTCCCGGAGTGTCGTCTATCGAATAAAAAAAAGATCTCGTCAACACACAAAAAATTTGAAAAGTTATGAGCAAAACAAAAAGTGCAACAAATTTGCCCAACCCTGTATATTCATTTTGCACGTTTCGTCACGATTTTACAATGAAATATTGCATTTAGTGCCAAAATGATGGTGAGATTCAGTTATATTTTTTCTTTTTGAATATTTGGCTATATATTATCTCTTCACAAAATTACGGCTTGTAGAATGTCAGGGTAGAACATTTTGAAAATCCCTACCCCAACAAACAAGTGGTTTTCAAATCAAAAAGTCTATGCTTAAAACTATTAGCAAGCTGAGCTCCTGGCGGTCATTTGAGTATATTATGAGCATCACGGCGCATTAATTGAAAACTTGTGGGTATCCAGCTAGATTCTGACCGTGCACAATTTGTTACCTTTCGGACCCTTTTTCACCTACTTAACCCATCATTGAAGCGAAAAGGACCGCGCTATCGTGTTCAGCGCAGGGCTGGGCACGGGCCAGGCCGGGCCGACACCCTTCCTGGCCGGGCCGGCCGGAACCCAGCCCGTGCACAGCTCTGGTTCAGCGTGAAAAACTGCATTATTAAATTATTATTTATTGACTAAAATTTTAGGCTCTATATGTGTTCATAACTAAAATCCCTGCAAATAAATGATTCTTAAAATAAAAAAAACAGGGGGATCAAGGCATATTTTTTTCGGCATCAGCATGAACACATATAGAGAGCCACATTTGACAAATCACATCGAACAAACTAACAAACTCATTTAACAGAATGACAGAATGACTTTAAAAGCCCCATTTTACACACTTAATTTTAAACAGTTATTGTTATGCTTATTTGAAAATGCTAAAAAAATAAAATCGACTACGCCGAGCACGAACTCGGTGTCGAAAGATATCATTTCGATACCTAATAAGACAGCAAGCCATGAAAAAAAAATGATTAATAAATTTGTCGATAAGTAGACATTTATGGGTTATTTCCAGGGTTGTCAAATATTCGATTCGAATCGATATCAGGGCTGGGCACGGGCCTTGATTTGGCCGGCCGGACCTTTAAAATAGTGAAACTTTCAAAAGTTAACCCGGCCCGCCCCCGGAAAAGCCCGGAAAATTATTTCGAATAATATTCGATTTCGAGTCGATCTTTATTCAAATTGGCAACGCGTTCTGTAATTTGAATGTCTTTTTCGCAAGCCGGGACACACGTTTGAGTCACTCTCAACGTTAACGGGCTTAAATTTTAAAAAATTTTAGTTAAAAAATATGAAATACAGAACGTTGTAAAAGGCGCGATTTTTAAATAAACCCATAAAAATCGCATCCACCGACAAATTTATTAAACATTGCATGGAATTTTTTGATGCCTTGCTGTCTTATCAAGTATCAAAATGGTGCACAGAATCTGCTCTTGCTGCTAATGTTAAGCACTGACATTCAAAGGGTTATAGCAAATAGTATTTGGCATTTTTAGGAAGAAACTAATTTTTCACAAAAATTTTTGAAGAATGTTAATTTTCTGCATGTTGTACGGCCACTTTTACTTATTTTAAAGTCAGAGGGGGGACTTTTGCGGCTACCTTTGGCATTGATTTATTATTATTATTTATACTATGTAAAAATGACTACTTAAGTTGCTGTTTTTTGATTTCCTACCTTCAAAAGGTCGTAAGGACCTTCGAACAGCAAAAAAATATTAGCAGTTATACTTAGAGTTGCGAAATTTTCCGGAAAATTATTAACTGGGAAATTTCCCGGGAAGTTTCCTAGAAAAATATAAAATTTCTCGAAAAAATTAGAAAAATAGAAATATAGTTAATATTGATTAAACAGTAATCGTTCTTTCATCAATATCTAATCCATCTAATTCATTGACACCAAAACAATATATTCACCGAAAGAATACTTACCGGAAAGTTATTGGTAACCTACGACAGCCCGTATAACTTACTAAAAATCGGTAAGTTAAAAAGAGGCGCTAGCTGTATAGTTAACTGTTGCTGATCTTGTGGCCCGCTTTGAAACATTTTGAAGTGGCTCTCAAATTCAGTGTTCTCCTAGGCCTCAGTGATTAAAATAAGCAAGCACACAACCGACTAGGCACACAAACCAGTCTGGATGGCTCAATAAAAAAACAATTTCTATTTTCCCAAAGTACATACTGACGGAAAATTAGAACAAATTTTTTGCGAAATTTTCGGAAATTTCCCAATTCACAAATCTAGGTGTACCTCTCACAATGCCCTTTGGAGGTAAAAAGTAAAAGGCGGCAATTTGAATAATCATTTTAACACATTAGAAATCAATATCAACAGTTAGCCGTAAAAGTTCCCCCCCTTTAAGTAGAAAAAGGTGTTTGCTTGAAGTGAGATTCGAACTCACGCGGGGTTGCCCCCACCGCATTGCACATGTTGTGGAAGGTAGAACCTTGAGTGCGGCGCCTTAGACCGCTCGGCCATCCAAGCTCTTGTCGTGTAGTAGGTTATTTTTACAAAAATAAAAAAATTATAATAATTCATGTGATCACCTATTTTCAGTTGTGCTTTAACTTTTTTTTACAAATGCGAATACAGTCAAATCTCGATAAACTGACACCCAGAAATGTAGTGGATCAATTTCGGCTATTTCGCTCATTCCTGACTGGTAACGTGACGTGAAAACAATCAAGTCGTCAATATTAATTTGGATGCACTAGAGGCGGGTGCACTTAGGCCCCCCCTTGGGTCGTGCACTGGGGTCATTTTTTTACATATTTTTTTATTGTTATTATGTTATTGTCTTGAAGGGAAAGTCATTATTTTGAACATTTTCACCAAAATTTGAATTTTAACCATTAGATATCAAGGTAAATTACTGTTTTTAGAGTATTGTCCACCTGTATGCTACCCAAGCGACCTGTATACTACTCAAACCACCTGTATAATACTCAAACCACACGAATAGTTTCCAGACCACATGGATGGTACTTAAATCATCTTGATAGTATTTCAACCACCTGGATGGTACCCAAATCATCTGGATAATATCCAAATTTTTTAGCCGTAAAAGTCCCCCCTTTGACTTTAAAATAAGTAAAAGTGACCGTACAACATGCAGAAAATTAACATTCTAATATAAAGTCATAATATAAAGTCACAATCAAATAACTAAAACAGCCCTAAACTGTGGGGAGTCTAACAATTTTTACCAATATATAGAATAAACCACCAAGAGCTCTTTTCAGATAATTTTTTCCTCCTATCTTGTTCAGCGTGAAATTCTGAACAAAACGCTGCTATCAGTAGAAACAGCCTTTTAAGTGTTAAAGATCATTCAAGCGTCATTAAGGGTATACAAAAACCTTAATGACATTTAATTTTATTATCAACAGCAGCTACTACAGCACAATCGCCACATTTACATCTTTTCCTTACATACATTTAACTTTATTAATTATTTAGTAGAACAATGGACAAAACGGGCAATTAATTAGCGGCTATGCAACAAAAAACATCTCTTTAGCTGTTGTATGGCCATTGACCATCTTGGTGTGTGGACCTCTAAAACAATAAAACTTCAAATATTTTTAATTTTGCAGCCTACTATAAATAGTCTTTAAGTTTGTTTCTCGCTTTTTTCTGCCGTTTTTACCTCAGTTTTGTAACTTTGTGGCGATTGCGGATGTAATGTACCAAAAAAATTCGGTTTTCAATCGTGGTTTCGAGCGGTTTTATGTTTCGATTTACGTATTTCTCGTAAAAAGGGTAAAATCTTGAAAAAGATATCAATATAAGAAAGTTTTGGTTTTTTCATCTGTTTTGTTAAGAAAAATTAAAAGTTACCTTAGAAAAACCAAAAGATGGTTCACTCATAAAAGAGCCTGCATCTCGGCCGTAGAAACCTGGACGGAAATTGCCTCGGCCAGACACAAGAGAACCTAAAACATTATTTTGTATTTTTTTATTTGTTTTCAGCAACTGACCTCCGGAAGGGGGCAAATTTGTCCACTTGGGCTGGCGGAAAAATAAGGAGCTGGGTTCAGCAGAAGCTGTGGGCATCAAAGACAAGCACATGGCACATACCAACAAGATCAATACTAAAGACCAGGTAAGAGGGCACATTTTGGCTGCCTGATTCTTTTTAGGTGCTTTAACCACTGCTTCTTGGGACATAGTGAGTGAATGGGTGGATGAGGCAGCCAAGCTTAGATACTTTATCTAAAATGCAAAAAAATTGGATACAAAAAGACTGAAAAATAATGATTATTGCAGTAAAAATAAAAACGAATTGATGTGATAGAAAATATCTTGCAGGCTCGATTGTCGTCCCGTTTCTGTCTCTAGAAAAAAGTGTATTTGCGGCAAAATAAAGTATCGACCCTAAAAAATAACGGCGTAGGTACTTTGGGCCCCTTTTTTCCAAAAATAGAAAAAAGGTCCTAATTTGTTTGGCCCCTTTTGACAACTCTTTGACAACTCTATAATATTCTCTATTAACACGAGAAATACCGCATGCTATATTGGTTTTTTTAGATGCAGAATTTCACGTAGATCATTTTTGGAAGTATAAATATGGGTGTTTGGATGTGATGAAGTGACCCAATAACCGGTTTGAAATGGACGACCATTTCAGGGAAAATGGAAAATTTCCCGAGAGCTAAACACCACTTATATTCAGACCATATCTATGAATGTAATATGTTAAAATGACCGTGAGGATCTGCTCTTTCAAATGAGTGTACGTAAGCGACAAACAGGCTGCAAAAATCACACAGCACACAAAGCCACCATTTCCCCACTAGTCAAATTTACACTCAAAGCTGCTCCAAAGCACGTCATAGCTGTATATAACTGTACAATGCTTGGTCAATACTTCTAGAGAAATTCAAGGACTACAAGATAGGCAAAAAATCAGCTCAAAAATTTAACAAAAGTGAACTGAAATTACAGGAGAAGAGGTAAGACTAGCAATTTTCCTGGTATTAAAATTTGAATGATACTTGGTCTTGGCATATTCCTGGCTGACTTTCTAAAGAGAATTAAGAGTGCAATATGGCAAAATTATCAGCAGTTCAAAGACTCACGAGACAACGAGCGAATATAACAAAATTTAAGCCAAAATAATTTGACCCCAAAATCCCACAAAAAACCTGGTGCTTTTTGACGAGAATTCAGGTGGTTGTGGCTTGGTTTCGTAATTTTCTTATAGGGCTTTATAGGGCATTTTTAGAAAATAAAAATATCACGTTATAGAGCACAAAAAACTGCATCAGATACAACTCTAAAATATTATCTCATAATTACCTTTTCTCAGGGGTCGCAAGTGTACTTAATTTTTAAGAAATGTACTTCTTTTTAGACAGCGAATCTTAAAAATAAATTGATCTTAATTTGCCTTAATTAAAAAAAAATCGCAAACGCTTCATTGCAAATTTTGCCTGAGTTCGCAGAGCAGGACGGTCTCTTCGATGAAGTCTCGGCTCTGAATATCCTTCTTGAACAAATTCCTGCAGAAACTTTTGAATCGATTGACGCCGAACACAAATGGGTGACAAGGACAACGATTCTCTGCCTCTCGCCTACCGGTTGGTCAGTTCAATACTATCGATTCCTGTTTCAAACGCTTTCATTGAACGAATCTTCTCGCTCTGTGGTGTACAGTGGACTAAAGAAAGAAATTCGCTTGAAGTTCAAACCGTGAAGAGCATTGTCCAAACCAACGTCAACTTTGATATCAATTGCCCGGAAATGTGTAACTTCCTTTTAAAAAATAATGTTTTGTTGAAACAAATCAGGGGTTGGGAAAAATACTTTTAATTGTTTACTCACGTTTTGTTATTGTTTGTTTGATAAAAATTCAATAAAATTTTGATTGTAGCATGATTTTAAATATTGTCTGAATTTTGAAGTGAAAATCTTAATTTTAAAAATTATTGTCTGAATTTTGGAAGCTTCGACTTGCGACCTCTGCCTTTTCTCCTTAAAAAATCAGTCGCAGCTCGATGCAACGATCAACGATCCGATATAACGATAGCCTTTGGACGGTCCCCACAGTGATCGTTATATCGAGCGTAGACTGTAAAAAAAATTCGACCCTACCGGAGTATACCCCCCCCCCAAATGAAATTTTTTTAAAAGTGTTTCCAAACACCCTATATCAACCTAAAATCACCTCAGAAGTTTAAAAAAGACATTATTTTTGTGTTCTGGTCAATAAAAAATTTAGTTTTGGGCATTTTGAAATTTCGACCATTTGCCTGTTTTACCATGTTTTGGTCACTGGAGCTGGGCAAAAAGTGCCTCTAAATACATTTTTGATCAAGAGTCTTGCTCGGAATTATGTCTAAGGTAAGTGAGTGCGCGCATCTCTAACCGACCAAGCCCCCTGCGCCCCTTCCGGAGGTGCAGAGGGCTTGGTTGCTTGGGGTTGAGATGCGCACACCCACATACCTTAGACGCAAATCACTCGAAAGTGACTCTGGATGCATGAAAAATGTATGCATACCAGAGTTTCTTTATGCGGTAGGCCCCAGTTAACAAAACTAGGTTCAAATTCCATCTTTTTGTGGTCAAGGTACCCTCAACATCTGATTTACTAAGTTATGATAAACAGAAATCAACTAAAAGTACCAAAATTCAAGATTTTAAAAAAATCGACTTTTTATAGAAAAAAGTAGGTGAAAACATCTTTTTTATCGTGTTCAGCGTGTAGGAAATGCTTAAAAATGGTTAAAATGGTGTTTTGAAAAAGTTCAAAAAAAATTTCATTTGGGGGTATACTCCAGTAGCGCCAAAAATTCAAATAATATAAATTATTGCGCAATTTTTTGACTTTTTTCAACATTCACTGCACCAACTGGACTAATTTTGTCAGAACATTTTTTTATGTGCAAGCTACTTTTCACTGATTATGGCAAATGGTATAATATGATCATTTTTTAAAAAAAAATACATTCTAAAGTGTACCTTTTTTAAAAAAATTTGCATAATAACTTTAATGAAGATTCATTAACACTCCTCTGCAGACCTGTGGCGACGAGATATTCTAGTAGGGCCAATGTCCTAGATTTTATTTGATAAAGTGCAAAATTTAAAAAAAAATTTCCTTTTTTTACACGAGGGTCTATAGACCGCGTTTCTGTCCCAAAATGACCAAAAAGTATTAATTCTTTTAGCCAAAAGAGACAAAACGTGAGCCAAAAAAATCGAGTAACTTTTTTTTGGGCAGAAAGGGAAATCAAGATTCTGCCAAATGATGGTCTGGGACATTGGCCCTACTAGAATATCTCGTCGCCACAGGTTCCCGTTTTAATGAACGATGTAAATTATCTAATCAGGGCTGTTAATACCAACTAGGGATAAAAAAATTTATAATCTAGATGGCCTTTCATTATAAAACAAAGACTCTAGAAGAAACTAGGAAACATGTTTGAACAATAAAAAACATGCTTAGGTAAGTATTTGAACCAAAACTAATAGAAACAATTTTTCTAAACCCATTGAAAAAAGTTGCTCTTATGTCTTTTTGTATAAAGTAATATTAAAATATAAAGTAATATTATCTTATTAGCTTTGCTCTCTTGAAATTTTTTCTTGTCAAAAATATATTTATAAAAATCAGGATAGGGAACGGATTCGCATATCAGGTTTAGAGACGGCCAGGGTGCAAAAAACAATCAGCTTATACGGCCATATCTTGAGCGATTTTAGTCTTAAAATTAACCCTGAAATAAATTTGATGGTGAACTTACATATTTGAGTGTGTTTTCAGCTGCAACCTCAAAAAGAGTAAAAAACAGAGAATCATTCATTCTAGAGTCGAGGCTAAGGGTAGTATTTTTACAAAATTATTTTTTTTTTAATTTTTATAAAAGTAGGTATTTGTTGCTAAAAAAATTCTGAGACACAGTAGTGAACAAAATCTAATTAGAAATGGCTCAAATTGTTTTACCTCGCCAAATTATTCATTTACCCCTCCAAATTAATTTTTTACCCCACCAAATTTTAATTTTGAGCAAAATATTCTTTTGCCCCACCAAATTATTCGTTTATCCCACCAAATTTGAATTTTAGGCAAAATATTCATTTACCCCGCCAAATTATTCGTTTACCTCTCCAAATTGTTCATTTTACCCCTTCAAATCAACCATTTATTCCGTCAAATCAATCACTTTTTCGTCAAAGTTTAACTGTGCCCTTGGGGATATTCATATTCTGCCCATTTTGGTTTTTATCTGTGAATACTAGCTTCAGATGAAAAGAGGACATGCTGCTTCTTGGAAGGAGGAAAAGATTTGCAAAAACAAAGATGAAATCGATTCTTGGTTGGACGAGAGTATATGATTTATCTCGTTAGGGATAAGTTACATTACGACCACCATTTTTCGACATCTTCATATCAGGTGACAGTAAGGTCTCAATTGTCATAGAACTACCCTGCTTCAAAAATAAAAAATTCTGAGACACAGTAGTGAACAAAATCTAATTAGAAATTCGAAACATAAAGCAGAATTGCTGCGATGTGACCAGAAGTTAGGTAATCGTATTTCAAAAAGTTGATAGGCTAACTAATAGTTATATCTTAGCAAGCAAGAATTAACTATAAGTTTTTCTTTACTTTGGCAATTTGGCAAAAATCAGAAATAAAATAAAAAATTCGGAAAAACTACAAAAAAGTGAGCAAGAGTCGAACTTGTAAAATTATAGTAGCAATTAAGTTTGAATAAAAGCGAACATTCTTAACTTCACATTAAAGGGGCATACCAGCGCGTTACACCGCAAATTAAGGCGGGGACCAGCAATTATTCAAAAATCGTCCTTGTTTTCACTCTTGATATTTATGACCTTATTCTACTTTCAAAAAATAGGCAGAAAACTTTCGTCGGATTATGTAGAACGTTTCTAGAAAACAGTCATGAAAGAAATAAATTGCTGTTCCCCGCCTTAATTTGCGGTATAACGCGCTGGTATGCCCCTTTAAGCCATATAGCAGCTTAATGATGACGCATTCTTGAACGTGTCATCACAGCTACTACCAACACCCAAAAGCAGCCAACAATGAAAAGTGGAAAAACAAAAAAGAGGTCAAATGCAATCATCATAAAAGATTTATGACTTCTGTTCTATCAGGAAATTAATTTGCCACCCCTACCGCCGCCAATGCAACAGCAAGCAACAATAACAAATTGGTGGGAGTTGTCCACAGACACCAATTGCTTCTAAAATTGTTTAAAACTAGTCCCAGGAGTAGCAATAGGTTGACAAGTTTGTAGCACTGAACTTTAAGTCTCCGGAGATCCCTTTGGCACCAGGAGGGCGTTGGTGGCAAAAATACTGCAAAATAATTGAAAATTAAACAAACAGATGACATTTGTCTGCTGTTTTTGGACAAGGAAAAGAAGAATTTTTAATTTGATGATGATCCAAAAGAGGGTTTTCAATAGCGGCTTGATTAGTATTATTTATATTCATTGATAATACTATTGAGGGGGTTTGAGTGAGTGTTTGAAAACAAGGAAGGAAGCTCACGCCAACCCTTATTTGGAAGGATAAAGGTTGGAATTGTGAGCGAAAAAATAACAACAATAATATTTTTGGAAGAAATCTTTAGAAAGCGATTAGCGGCGATTTTTTTGACGAAAGCGCGGAAGAAAGCAAGCGCTATTTTTTGGCCACCAAATTTGCAAACAAACCAAATAAAAGTGGTAAATTTTCAATATTATGTTTGATAGTAGCATTTCTCCGAAAGGAATACTAGAGCCTGCAAACTATGACCTCTAGAAGTAGATCCATTGAGGTTTTAGACTTTCGGTTCTTTTCGGTTATCCCCATGCCACCTTTTTTTACTTTTGCTTTTGCCAAATTTCAGCTTTTTCCTTATCATATTCTAACATTTTAGGTATCATCGTTATCTTTGCTATGTCGAAACGTGCTGCTGTCCAGCAAAATCTGGATTGATGCCTGAAAAGAATTCGCGTTGTAGAAATTAAGCAAGTTAAACAGGGGTAACACTTTACTTGCCCTCCCCCCCACGGCTGACCCACTTTTGAGGTGAATTTTTAAAAACCGATTTCATATTCGTGTTTCTCGACCCGGATTTTTACGGGAAATGATCAACAGATTTTGTGAAAGTGAAAAAAAAAATTTCGATTTGCCTTGGTCCCCCAAGGTAAAAATTTAAGTGAAATTTGAAAAAAAAATTTTAATTGGCGCCAAAACATTTTTAAGGGAATAGGGGCTGTATTGGGAGGGAAGGGAATAAAACGGGGCCATTTTCATGGCAAAACATTATAAATGCAAATATCGGTCTATTATGGCTGTCTTAACATGTTTTTCAACTCGGGCCGTAGCAAAAATAGACTCTATATGCATTTTTATGGTCAAGAGTCTTGCTCGTAATGATGTATAAGGTAAGTGAGTGCGCGCATCTCTAACTCTCAAGCCTCCTGCGCCCCTTTCGGGGCGCAGGAGGCTTGAGAGTTTAAATACCAAATTCAATAACATACCAAATTCATTCAAATACCAAATTTTTTTTCTCAAAATCAAATAATTTTTGTCTTGAGCGGAATTTGAAATTTGACAACGACTTTTGAGTTGGAATTTTCGCACTTTAACATGCTGGCATGCACATTTCAGATCAACAAATTCAGTTTTTGAGTGTTCGATCCACTTGCTTAATTTTTCGTTTTGCCGCCTTTTTGTCGGTCTTTTAGCTCCGTCAAGTAGAAAATTCGCGGTATGTTATGCAAAAATATTTTTTTACAAAATTCTAGCTTTGGATTATGTTAGTAAATGGACAAAAACGTAAAACCCCAAGTGCACCCCTCTCCAAAGAGTATGAGTTATCTAGCCGCAAAACCCCAAAGAGTATGAGCTCTCTAACCATTTTTAGTCTTTGAAAGCTCATACTCTTTGGGGGCGTGGTCGGCGGGGCGGTTGTAACTGCACCTGGGAGCCTGTCGATAAAAAATGCCCCAGCAAGGGATTGAACCTTGGACCTTCTTATGCATTTACAAGACAGACCACAGTATCCCAAATACACCCACCCCCCTCGAAAAATTTTTTGTACTTTTAAATAATATTTTTAGCTGAAAATTTTCATTCTGAGGCACCTCAGTGGGCGAAAATTCCTCAGCAATCCGAATCATAAAGCAGAATTTAAAAAATACTTAGTCGCTGAGATATGACCTTAAGTTGGAGTGTCAATATTTTAAAAAATGACCATTTAACTTTGCTCCAACTTAAGATCATATGATATGATGTGGAATTTTAAAAAAATGGCCTGATATGATATTGATATGAGATCACGGGCGTAATACGGACGTGATATGATTTAATATCATGATAATATCAGGTAAATATGATAATGATATGATATCAACAGTTTACTTTAGATAATTTAAAAATAAGTATTCAGATTGCTTTATTATTCATTATTCAAAAATTGAGCATTTAAATGACCAAAGAGTTGGGCATTCAATAAATCAAATTTAACACGATTTCTGGACTTTGCAGATGCCATAGTTGCGTGTGAAAACACACGTTAGATAGGTGAGCTTGTTGCAGGGATAGTTAGGATTTCAAGTGCTAGGGTAGCGATGTCATTCCATTCCGTCTTTTCCATACTCAGCCAAAATTGAATCGGCTCAGCGTATTCGCTCTTTTTTTTCAGAATGTACTCTACACATCTTTGCACTGTTGTCAAACGGCTTTCGGTCTCTGTGGACGAGTGGACTTTATTGACTTTAGCCAAATTTGCAAGAAGTCCTTTGAGAGAGGTGTCTGGCAAAATTGTGGTTGCAGCAGTCGGTATTCCAGCAAATTCTTCATTTTGATCAACAGGTAGTAGGGAGTAAAGTAGATTAATGGCTTGCTCCCGGTCTGATTTGTCTTAGGCTTAAATAAAGTACTGCTACAATTGATTATTTTGAAATATTTCTCATATCACATGATATGGGTTGATATCACCTAATTTTTATTATGTGATATGATATTGATATGACATGAAGTTCAGTGAAATGATATGTGATATCACCCTCATGATATCATATCAGGCTACATGATATCATATGAAAACCCTGATCCTATTTATTTGCCTCCCTTCTACATTTACTTACATGTTAACCATTTTTGCATCCTATTGTAGTTACTTCACTCAAGCATTTCTTGTTGCCTGCAAAAAATTGTTCCAGGCAAATTTGTGTGTATCCTTCTAATGCTCTGAAGAGAAGAAAAAAGCGAAGTAAAAAAACTTGTTCTGTTCCTCTGCGCAACCAAAGGAGCTAAAAGGATGATAGTAGGTGAAACCAGGAAACCAGGAAGCGGTTCCCTCCTTCAGGGGTTACATAGGCCAATCTACCCACACCTATATATAGACCAAGTTACAAGCCATTTGGTTTGCTAAGGTGTATAAACCTCTGTTGATTGCCAGTAGAAAATGCTCGAATCGCTCAGTAAGGCTTCTATTACCTTAATATTTGTGGTTTTTGTGACAGGTATTGTGGTAGCTGAAGCAAAATCAGGTCATTTTTTATATTTTTTAAAGTCGAGATTTCTTATAAGTAATTTGTTTCTAGTAAATTTTCTGGAGCGAAAACAAACAGAAATAGATGGAGAAGACAATAGAAAAGGACAAATTAAGTCAAGTGGAGGAGAATTGGATGCTGTAAGTTTGCTAGGTTAGCTTGGGAAATTAGTTTTGTCTAGATCATTAAGTCATGCCATAAGTCTTTCGCGTTTTTACCACTATTCCCTAGTGTTTCAATACAAATTAACGCAAGTCCAGAAATCTTGGGACACCCTGTAATTGCTTATGAACGGTTAACGAAATTACTAAGATTATCAGTTAGCCTTGATCTTTAAGATAGTTTTTTAGTTTGTTTTAACTCATTAATTCGATTTCGAAGCAGTTGAAACATAGAAAAAACTAAAAAATAAATAAAAATTGGCTGGTGGACGAATGCAAGCTGTGAGGTGTATACCTGACTTAACTCGAGCCAAAAAATTTATAATTGTTTAGCTACAAGACCCATTTGAGCAAGCAGCTACAAGGATTAGAGTCAGTGTTCAGCAACTCAGTCCATCACAAGTAGCTGAGAAAGAGTAATTTTCTAAAAAAATTTAAATAAAATTAAAAACAAATAGATAATAACCATTTTCAGCGCATCAAAAGCAGATTCTGACCTAGTCGCTGCCCCTCCAAATGGACCAATAGCCACAATTACCCTTACACCATCCAGTTCCATCAAACACAGACCGTCCCCTTCATCAGCAGAATTGGTGGACCCATCTATAGACGAATATTCAGAGGATCCATTTGATGGATCTGGAATAGAAAGAGTAAAGCCACCACCCTCTAGTCTCAAACCGTAATTGACTGCATCAAATTGCGTTTATTAGAAGCCCGTTTATTGTTGTATATATGTACAGAAATGTATGGAATGAAACAGCAACACAGACACACAATCGAGATCTTTATTATTGTAGTTTTTATTCTTCAAGGGTAGCACTTGTAGTCAGACTCATTGCAAGCTAAAAAAGCATTACTTTAAGTTTAAATTTTTTGGAAATTTTTTCCTCATATCAATTAAAATGTTTTAGAGCGGCAAATATGTAGAAAAGCCGAAATTGTTTTTTAATGTGCTTAAGGTGTGAAAAACTTTTCAAAACAAAAAACTCACTAAATCCGTCCGGACATTTATTGCTGAAAAATTAAAAATTAAATATGAAAATTAGTATAATTAGCGACCGGCTTGACTGGTCGATTTCTATTAGGTAGTGTCAAAAGTTTGCACCGTTTTTTAACAATTTTTTAAAAGTTGATCACTTATTTTGTAGCCAATATTCTAAGTTGAAAAGTTGTTAAAAAACCTATGGTAAATCTATGGTCAATGGTAAATCTATGAATAATCTATGGTCGTTTCTTTTGAAAAAACGGTGAAAAACTTAACACGACCTAATAATTGCGGCTCGACTAGCTGACCGTCAACTATCCTATCGAAAATCCTGAAAATTACTTACTTGATGCAAGGTCCAATAGCCATTTTGGCACTGGTGGTGCCTAAAACATGAAATTATTTTAGTAGGAGTAAAAATAAAAAACTACTTTTGTAACAATTATTGTCAACACAATCATAGCCCTTTGGGCATAGGTTGTTTACACATGAACCAATTGAAGCTACTATACACGACAATTAATCGCATGTCTCGGCTTTTTGATAAAAAAAATTAACTGACCAGCTTCATCAGCCATCATCATCATTCTGAGCTCAGTATCCGACCTTTTGTAGCATTCCGCCTCTACACAAACCAGATCCGACGGACATTTGTCACTAAAAAGGTTTCCTGAGTTGTGTCAAAATCAGTCAATTAACTCACTCTACGCAAGGACCCATGGCTTTGGAACGATCGACACCTAAAATAAGCAATTTAGACCATTTTCTGGATTGGCTGTGACTAAAATTGTCAGCGAAAAAAATTAGAATGACGTTGTGCTTGTTTATTTCTTTTTCTGGTAAATAAAAAATCAGTACAATTTTTCAGCGCCACTTTGTAGTAAGACATCAAAAGCTCCGCCTATTTCTAGTGCCAATTTCGGTAATCGTGATTTTAAATCTTTATACCGTATTTCCTCTAATTAACGCACCCCCCTTGATTCAGAATCGTGTTTTTGGCATTGTGTTTTTGACCCACTTTTTGATCACTTCTCTCAGGCAAGTTACCAACCATTTAATAGCTCATCTTTCTGGCTTCAAAATGGTGCGTTAATTAAAGTGCGTTAAAGGGTGCGTTAATTAGAGGAAATACGGTAAGTCGAGAAATTCATAATCCTTGAAATATGAAGTCAGCATCATAATTTTTTTATTAATGAATTAAAAAATATACCTGTGACTAAACTAGCTGCAGTCACAACTAGCAAAGTTTTAACAAAAATATTAGAGACAGTAGCGGAAACCATTTTTATATCAAACCTAACACAGATGTAGTAGCTAAGTAAGACTTGTGCATGGCTCTTTTTATATTCACTTTTCTGTGTCTTGGACGGTCAGCCAAATAAAAAAATCAAGTGCGCAAAACAAACAAGTAATAATGACCATTCTTCCTCTTCCTCTTCTCAATCCGATTATCTAACAGGACCCTAGTTTGTTTGATTAGGAAAATGAGTATTATGTAGTGTTATTAATCTAGCAAAAAAACAATCTAGCTCGCTTAATAAACACTGCTAGTGCATGGCTAAACAAGACAGCTGCTGCCTATTAAACTCTCTAAATTATGCAAAAGTTATAGCTAGCAAATATTAATCTAATGACTTATTCAAAGTGGTACCAACCAGTTACTCCCAAATTAATATAACACTTGGCTAGCCCACACACCTGTTTACAAAATCATTTTTGTGACCCTTAAAACAAATACAAAAATTAAAAGTGGAAGCAGGTATGTTACGAGAGAAAAAAGACTGTACAGTCTGTCTCTTTGAGGGCATGGCAAGGTTTGTGGATACGTAACACTTGCGTTTAGATTTTCGCGGATCTACCGTTGCGGACGCATGTTTGCAGAAGGTTATTTGCCATCGTAACATTTGCGAAGACGACATATGCTGACTCTCATTTGCGGAAAAACGTTTGCAGAGCTAAGGGAGCGACATTAACTGACGGACATTTACGTTGCGACATTTGCGGGCATAACTTTTCAGTAATCGACATAAAAACCATATTCTATATCTATTAGGTTGTCTCAAAAGTTTTGCGACCGATATTTTTGAAATTTTCGCATTGAGTTTTTACATTTTTACATGCATGTAATATACCATTTTGTAGTCCAGCTCTATAGCTACGAAATAAGTGGTAGATCAATTATTATGATCAAAGTAGTAGATCAATGGTATATAATTATTTGCGTGAAATGAAAGGAGGTGGTATTTAGGGTTGTTGAGCGAAAAGCCGAAATGTCAAAAAAAAATTCGCCTAAAATTGCGTTTTTATCCATGTTTGTAAAGTCTTACAGTAAAAGATAGCCTAGAATATAAGCTTTTCAACGACACCAAAATTGCGTAAGGGTCATATAAAAACCACGGATATTTATATAAAAACATTTTCCGCCTTAAAAGCCGAAGAATTTTTTATTTTGGGCTTTTCAGGCCGTGTTTATATGACCCTTACGCAATTTTGGTGTCGTTGAAAAGCTTATATTCTAGGCTATCTTTTACCTAAGCTTAAGCATAAAGCGATAAAATTTAGGTCTTTTTATCGCTTTTTAGTCTTTTCGGTTTTCCGTGGATTGAAGCAATAAGAAACCGTTTTCTCGGCCAGCTAGTTACTTAAAAAAGCTAGGGAGTTGTGCTATCTTATCGAAAAACAGTTCAGCTTTACCTCAGCCGGGTGTTGATCAAGTTAAAAAACCAAAAATAAATAAATTTTATCGCTCTTTAGTCTTTTTATCGCTTTTGACATCCATGATTTTTAGTACTGGCGCTATAGTGTAAAGTTTTTTATGTAATTTCGTAGTATGGGTTTCCATCGTTGAGCTTCTCTGAACCTGAAAGGGTAGAATATTTTAGCGGGAGTTTGAGTTGATAATTATTATAGGGCTTCGGGCCTAAGCCCGACTCGTGTCCACCCCTGCCTAGGGGTGGACAATGTTTGTGTATGTTCAATAGAATAAAACTAAAAATGT
Source organism: Ditylenchus weischeri (assembly GCA_029231635.1). Taxonomy (NCBI): domain Eukaryota; kingdom Metazoa; phylum Nematoda; class Chromadorea; order Rhabditida; family Anguinidae; genus Ditylenchus; species Ditylenchus weischeri. The sequence continues at coordinate 43,396 of JAMRYI010000208.1, forward strand.
TTTTTTTCAAGTTGGATGTGCAGTCTCGCTTGGACTTTATCATTTTGTTGCATATTATATATTTACGACCATGATGTCACCAATAGGAATATTTTTGTGAATTCAAAAAAGTTGGGTACCAGGTGGATTTAAAAAATATAAAAATGAATCAGCTAATGCTGTCAAATAGTTAAAGTGTTTGTTATTACTTATTTTTATGAAGCATAGTTGCACTGCCACCCGCGTCACCCCTTCGGTTACCCCCGCCGGTGCCCGGCGGTCATAGCTTTTTGAGATGATCATGCCACTTTCATCTCAAAAATCTATGACCCCCGGGGCCCGCTGGGGGTAACAAAGGGGTGCTGCCGGCGGCGGTGCAACTATGCTATGAAGATGCTCAACGAATTTTCAATTTAAACTTTAAATTTTAAAGTACTTTTTTCTTGAAACCTTTATTTTAACTTTTAGATAAAAAAATATTCCCATTGGGCATGAATTTTTATCTTGAAAACTAGGCTTTTTATAAAAGTTGCTAAAAAAGTTCATACAAGCAAAAAATTACACAAAAAGCAGAAAAGGTAGGAATTGAGATATTTTTCGCATTAAAAGCTCGTCTGTCACATCCGCTCCTTATTTCTTTTTAATATCCGCTTTTCTGAACCTCAGCACCGCCGGCAGCTGGGGCTGGTGGAGGCTGAGCTGCTGGCGTCATCTCAGGTGCTGGAGGTGGTGGAGCAGCCATAGAGGCTGCATCTGGCGTTTTCACTGGTTCATCACCTACAACCAAATAAAAGACGTAGGGTATTTAGTTGTAATAGTGGGACCCACCATACTGGTTGTTCCTCTTCTTGCGGTAACCAGATGCTTTGGATGCGGTAGATTCTGGAGCTGGCTGGGCCACAGCTGCAGATGATTGTTCTGGGGCTGGGGCTGATGCAGCTGGTGCTGAAAATATTAACTTTTTTTCAAAAAGATTAAAAAATGTCGTTTTCTTAAAAGTTTTTTTGTTTTTCTAAGTTAAAAAAGTTAAATACATCTAGAAATCAAGGGTACTTTTTTAGTTCCCCCCATACTCGGATTTTTCGAAAAGTGACCCCAAATCACCCCCCAAACTCATTTTTTCTGCACAACACAATAAGAGAAACATTTCTAAACACTTTCTGATTAAAAAATTTCACAAAATTTCACCTCCCATCCCTCCGAGGTAGATGGTCTTTTTAGGATATTTTAGGGTCATTTCTGGGTGATTTATCACATATTTCTTGCTGGAGCTGGGCAAAAAGAGTCTCTTAATGCATATATGATCAAGAGTCTGAAGTGAGTGAGTGCGCGCATCTCTAACCCAACAAGGCCCCTGCGACCCCTTCGGGGGGGGCAGGGGCCTTGTTAGGTTAGAGATGCGCACACCCACATAGCTTAGACACAAATCACTCAAAAGTGATTCTGGATGCATAAAAACATATGCATACCAGAGTTTCTATATGCGGTAAGCCCCAGAAAGGAAAAACGCGTTCAAAATTTTCACCCTTATTTGACTTAAAAAATGCTAAACTTTCGTGAAAAATACCCTATAATGACCATCTACCCCTGAGAGGTGGGAGGCAAATTTTTTTGAAAATTTCGAAAATTTTTAACCAGAAAGTGTTTCGAAATGTTTCTATTATCGTGTTGTGCATAAAAAATGAGTTTGGGGGTGATTTGGGGTCACTTTAAAAATCCGAGTATGGGGGGCTAAAGAAGTGCCAAATCAAGTTTAAACTTTAGTATACACTTGACGGGTTGTCTTTATTTTGAGGACCATCTTAAGTTACCACCCGAAGATTGTCTTACTAATTTTTCCTAACCGGCCTAACCTACCATCAGCAGCTGGAGCAGAGGGGGATGGTCCAGCTTCTACAGCCGCAGCTGCTCCTTCAGGTTTAACTGGCTCATCTCCTAAAAATAAATTTTGCAAGCTGAAAAAGGTGTTTTTCTCAAAAATTGTTACCGTATGCATTATTGCGCTTGACCACTAAAATAAATTGTTCAGAATAGATATTTGGTTTTGCACGCTACTAAATTAGTACTCACAATTCCTGGACAAGACTCCACTCACCAAGGCACAGCACAATCCAACTGCTAGGAAGTATTTCATTTAAGTTTTTGGCTAAAACTTTTCAACATTAATAAAAGGTCAGATTATTATCGTCATTCCACTAAAATATGTATTCACGAGGTTTTGAAGTTTATAAAGGCCAGGCGTTTTGGGTAGTTCGTCTCAATCCCGAAAACTTTTGGACTGATCGTGGTACCTAGGTGCAAGAGTAAATTTGTTGGATTTTCAGAGGTGGTGCAGTCAACTCTTGATAAACCGGTGCCCCGATAAACCGGCTCCTCCAGTAAAAAAAGCTGATTTGACTGGCCGACAAAGAAATTTTAAAAAGCATACCCCCGATAAACCGGCACTTCAAGTGGGGCCCCAGGGGTTCCAGTTTATCGAGAACAGACTGTATGACACAAAAATGCGATAAATCTACGAAAGAAGATAGGACAGTTTGATCATCGGAATCGCTTTTTATGTAAAAACTCTCTTAATTATTTAACATTCACTAGATAGCTGAAACTTAAGCAAAGGTAGGACGTTTGTCATTTGTTGGTGATTAGGGATCCAAATTAATAAGTATCGGTACGCGTTGATAAATACATTTTTTGTACGCACTCACACAATACATATATACATCAGAAAACTATCGAATACAAAACAATTTTGGTGCAACTTTAAAAAAGCGTGTCTTAAATAGTGGTGGGTAGTAGTCACTCTTGACTCAAAATTCAAAAGAAGCCACGAACTAACAAAAAAGGAGTAAATTGAAGTAGTAGTCTATGCTGGAACACACTATTGGCCCTAAGGCTGTACATGAGTTCGCATTGTTGCGAGCTCCTTTGTTTGCTAATTGTCTTTCTGCCAGGCCAGCAGGCCCTGCTCCTAATGCAACCTTCCAAAAGAAATTTTACGCGTGTAACCACCCCAAACACCAACAGAGAAAAGGAGTTGTTGATTTGTGTTTCAGTGGTAAAAACCTGTTGAATGCTCGCAAAAAATATTTTTATTGTCTCGCTTTTGCTGTTGATGTTTGCTTGTTGAGCAGGCCACTTGCCTCGGGAATGGCGCAAAAATTTCAGTAGTTGTAGGTTGTCTTAAGTGTTGTGAATTCAATTGTGGGAAAAAAGTCATAATCGAAATCAAAAAATTGGAAAAAGTGAAAAAATGTAGAAAAATTTGCTTGTGCGTGATTTTTTTGAGTGCGATTATGACTTTTTAGGCGTAAAAAGAGATTGCTTTTAGTACAAAGGCTCCGTTTTTGAAAAGTATGTCGCTGGAACAAATACAAAAAGCGTAACTAATTTTTTAGTTTCAGCTTTACTTTTTTAAATTAATGGGGAGGAACCAAAATAGGACGGTGGCAATTTCAAAAATTAGGCTTCAGTCGCAGATGTTTCTTCAACTTTCATCAGCGCACACGGGCGCTCAAGGGCAACTATATTCACATGGCATGCCATGTGAATATAGTATCTCTATTTTTAAGAAAAGGGAACAAATTTGACGTGTCCTTTTCACCTCTGCAACTTGTTTGGTTACAAATTTATTGTACTTATTTTTTGTATCACGATAAAACAAATTTAATCTCATTTTGTAGCTGAGACATTGAATGTGGTCACCAGAACTCAAAATTTATAAAAACAGGTGAAAAAAAGCACAGAACAGCGTCTTAAAAAAGAAAATTTGAAATTTTTTTATAAAATACAGGAGACCAAGGCAATTTCGGGTACCAATTTCGTAGGGATGCGTATCAATGGGTTAGTTAAAAAATCGACAGCGAATCGAAAACCTAAATACACTATGAGAAAGCTGGAAAAAAATACCTAATATACCAGAACTTTTTCTTGCGGACAAGCCATTTGAAGTTGACAACTAGGCTCTGGAAAACACTAATTTAAACTTGTTTTTGATCAAACTTTTTGTACTTCCAATGAAATTGGGTGAATTTGTTTTAATTGATAGCGCAAGGTCTAAACTTTTTAATGATACCAAAATTTCGGCTCCAGTCAACAAAAAGTGGCTTTTTGCATTGGTCCCTGTTGTTTTTCTTTTTCAAGCATGTTTTTCATACTTTGTAGTTTGGGTAACATGTTTGAGAATGTCCTATAGTATGCTGGCCTACCATGCGACTAAGCACAAGCCAAAAAAATAACAGTGATGGCCAAAGCGAAAAATTGACCTGCACTGCCAGCCCAATAAGTACTTCGTGTTTTCCGTATGATTTTTACAGGTAAAAATAAAATCAATGATATATAAAGTGTAAAGCCAATCTTGCCTGCAGTTTCTTACTAAAGCAATAGAAACTGGCGGTTGAATAATGTGTGAGACGATAAACAATAAAATTTCACGAAAAACACAACAGGGACAGTGATGGGATCGCCCCGCCCCGGTTCGCCCCAGAGCCGCCCCGCCCCGGGGCAATACCTGGGGCGGAGAAAAAAATTGACGATCGCCCCAAAATCGCCCCGGGGCGGTGAAAAATTGATCGAGCGCACCGGGGCGTGGGGCGGAGCTGAGCGGAAAATTGAAATTTGACCCATCACTGAACAGGGAGGACCCAGGCAAAAAAGCCGCTCTTTCTTGACTAGAGCCAAAATTTCTCATGAATAACTTACATTAAAAGACCATGCAACTTGATCAGCACAGAAATTTGCGAAATTTTAATTGGCGCGGCATCAACCTAATTTGGTCAATAATATTTACGAATTATTTTTATTGCATTCAGTCTTGGCCAATCAACCGGCGTTATCAACCGGTTGATCAACCAAGGACAAATCAACAGGTTCATGGTTGATGTGGCGGTTGATAAAATCCAGGCGTGGACAAGACTATTTGCATTTAAAATTTGTCCAAAATTTTTAACGTGGCTTGACAATGTCAGATCGGACGAGTTAAGCGACTTCCATCACTCTACAACAATTTATTGCGGGATTGTGTGCTATGTTGAGTGATAACTCGAAATCAAATTTAGAATGAACACAAAAAAAATAATTCGAAAACATTATTGACCAAATTAGGGGTCTAGGACAAAAAACCGCCTAGGACAAAAAACCGCCTAGGACAAAACACCGCCGAATTTCATTCTTCCAGTTATTACGCTAACCGCAAACGTTGTCGTCAAGAAGACAGAAGCTTCTATCCGCAAAATAGCAGGGTCAGCACTGATGAAGAGGACTTTCAGTTATGGAGCAGGTTGTCTTTGTTTTCAATAATTTGACCGACAAAATTGTTTCTGAGCTGCTGCGAAACAAATTCATGATCGCTTGGGAAAATGCTCCGTATATTCTCTCCATGGACGAAGCTGATGCTGTTGGTTTTATGCGATTCAACACTTTCTATAGTGGCAAGAAAAAAGTACCGAATACACTGCTTGAGAAACTTAATCAATTGGATGCTTTTTTTTGAACACTGAAGTAAAGGTAAGAAATATTTGGTCATAGATTGAATGTAAAGACTAACAGCTATAAATTAACAGGACGAATCTTCTTAATGCTGCTTTTATTCATTTGAGACGAATTGACCGTAAACTTCAATTGCCAAGATGAAACTCGAAAAGAAAATTGAAAATTTCCAACTGCACACATTGGCAATGACGCTCAGTGAGCATGTAAGTCTGTCAAATTTTCTTGCTCGACTGGGGTGGCTATCTGATTTTTCGAATCTGACTTTTTGTGTCGCTCTGTTCAACACGATTTTACATTTAGGCGGTTTGTAATGAAGCTGAACTTTGCGCGTTGAGGGAGCATTGCAAAATAGTGGTATAAACAGACCTGGATGATTCGCTCAAGAAAAGAAAGAAGTTGTATGATGAAGAAACCTATTATCTGTAGTGTTTGTATGTGAAATGAATGAATTTGTATTGATTTATGACTTGCTTACAATGTCGACGATTTTTTTAGTGGGTTCAATAAAACAATATCATGCTGAGAATCATGAATTTGTATCCTTAGAATTTATCAGAATAAAACCATTAATTAAGTAAAAATAAAACGCATTTGCTTTTTCAAAACATTATCATAGCTATCTCGTCTACTTTTTTTCATCTTTTCCAAAACATGTGTCGAAGCATATGTATCACAAGTTAGTCGAAGCATATGTATGAACAGATAATGAATTAGCATAGATGTAGCCATAGTTGGATCGCCGCCGCCGCCCTTACAGTATGCCGCCGCCAGGGTTATTTGTTATATCGAGAGCGGTGTTATACACTATTCCGCCTTTTTATAAAATGGAATAAATAGCTGAGAAAAAGCAATAAATTTACGAAATATAAATTTATGTCTATAATATTGTCTTTGGTACCTGTAATCCATGAGACTTTTTGAAATTGAAAAAACCTTATTTTTCAACCTCTCTTTGGAGCTGGGGCCTCATTAGAAGATATAAGGTTTTTTATATAATACAATAGCATATTCATGCTAAAATATACTAAAATGTCTTTATTTTTAGCAAATGTTTTTATTTTTGAAAAAAAATATCTGGAAGTCATGTGGTAATCCCCTATAGCTGTGACAGAAGTTTCGGCCTGGATGACTACCTTTTCTCTTATGCTAACAAGTGTACTTGAAAGCTGCACAACATCAGCCTATTCCGCGATATATTTTCCAAAACAAAACATGATGAACCGAAAAAATTGGTAAAAACAAAACATACAAATTTAGACGGCGAGCCAACAAATGCGCACAAAATTTTTGTACTTTTTTGTTTATTTTGTATAATTCGCTGTGTAAAAGCGCCAAACCGCTGTTGTATCAATGTGCAGTTTTTGCATTCCAACCAAATTAATCCCTTCAATTGCGGGTTGACAGTAAAATGTTTTGTTTATATTGTAGAGAATTAAATTACTGGTCTCTCAGTTTAAACAAATGTTTTTTTTATTTCATCCAACATCGCCCCCTCTCTAACTTGAACAAAGCCTTTGCCAGACAAAGAAAGTCAAAAGTTGTTTACAGCTCAATTCCGCAATTTCCAGATGTAAGTCATTTGTGTCTATATTAAAAATGCTAATTTGCGCCTTCATAGTGGGCCGGCATTGTCTCCATCTTTGCCACACCCCAATCATTTGGATTTAAAAACACGACTCTTTCCAGCCAAATCGCCCTTCTATTTTTGCTTATAAAAGCCACACTGCTCGACCCCACAACTTCTTTGTCGACTTGCTATTCCAGCTCGTGTATAGGATTTCTTAATACCGTATTTCCTTTAAAAGACGCCCATGCTCAAGTAAAGGCCTTCTCCCTCTAAGTTTTTTTACTAAGATTTCAGAGTTAAGGCTAATTTTGATTAAAAATTTCAAGATTTTTCAGGGGTTTAAAAAATAAACGCCTTGGGCGTCTATTAGAAGAAATACGGTAACTTTAGTTTTCTTAATGCGATTTGTTGGTTTAGAAGCTGTCGCCAAGAAATACAACCTGACGTTTAGTATTAATTCACTTGTTTTGTTTTATTAAGTTTCATTTTGGTTGTGTTAAGGAGCGTCCCCAATGAGTGCATTGCAGAGTGCGATGTAAAGTGCAAAAAACGGCTGTAAATTTTTTTCTCGGCCGAATTTTTTTCTGTTAGTATAGGGCTGCCATTTGGGTTGATTAATCAGAAAAAGGTTGATTTTAGCAAGTGAAATCTGATCATTTCTGAAAAGTTGATTTATCAGAAAAGGGTTGATTTTCAGCAAGGAAGATTGATTTAACTGATTTTCGCAAAAAACCCAAAAGTTATATTTATATTCCCGCCAAAACGTTTGCTGAATTTTTGGTCTGTTTCATGTTATTTTCTTACTAGAGTCAGAGTCAAGAAAAATACAATTGAACTAGGATTTCATCTGTTTTATTTGTTTGAAAAGTGCTATCTGATATGCAAATAAAGGGCTGGAGTAGATTTTAGCGCGTTTTCGTGAAACAACAAAAACAACTTTTTTTTAAAAAAATTTTTGTCGTTTTTTTGACCAAGTTTTACGGGCGTTCTATTTTTTTGCCCGACAATTGATTGGCGTCAAAAAAGTTTTAACATAACAAAATCAACAGTTAATCCATAGTGGTTTTAATAATTGTCGATTTTTATTTACTGTTTGTAAGCTTTGTTACTCAGCTACAATTTGGTATATCAAACTCACTTTTATAATTATTCTAGGAAAAGTTAAGACCATCAACATAAAAGTGTAGATTTATAGTCAAAATCAAAGTAAATCTAAGGAAAATGGTTGCTTGGTCGCATAAATACGGGCTGTTCTTAAAGTTTTCAATATCCAAGTTTACCAAATGATGCATTTTCTAAAAGCGCTTCAATTTATCTACTGAATTACATGTCAATCGTTGTTATAGGTGGACCCAGCACTAAAATACGGATAGGTTGAAGTTGGAAGAAGTGAAAAATGGCTTAAAACAAAGTGAAAATGGGTGTTTTTAAGGCTTGACTATAGAATCCCCCACGGGGAGAGATAACATCATATTCGTGTTTCTCGACCCCGATTTCATGAGAAAGCCGCGTGTTTTTTTAGTTCTGAGAAAAAAAAAATTTTCGAACCACAGGGGGGGTATCATGGGTTTTTTAGTCAAAACATGAATATTTTGAATTGGCGCCTTTTGAATTTTCAAGGGATTTGAGGCTGTATTGGGAGGGGAAGGGAATAAAAGGGGCCACTAATCACACAGGGGCCACTAACAAGAAGATGTTCAACATAGTTTTGAATACTGGGGCCTACCGCATAAATAAACTCTGGTATGCATGCTTTTTCATGAATCCAGAGTCTCTTTCGAGTGATTTGTGTCTAAGGTATTTGGGTGTGCGCATCTCAACTCCAAGCCCCCAAGCCCCCTGCGCCCCCGAAGGGGGCGCAGGGGCTTGAGAGTTAGAGATGCGCGCACTCACTTACCTTAGACATGATTCGAAGTACTCTTGATCAAAAAATGCATATAGAGGTTCTTTTTGCCACGGCCCAGTTGAAAAACATGGTAAGACAGTCTAGTGATACACATATTTAGTTTTTTAATGTTTTGCCATAAAAGTGGCCCCCTTTTTATTCCCTTCCCCTCCCAATACAGCCTCAAATCCCTTGAAAATTCAAAAGGCGCCAATTCAAAATATTCATGTTTTGACTAAAAAACCCATGATACCCCCCCTGTGGTTCGAAAATTTTTTTTTTCTCAGAACTAAAAAAACACGCGGCTTTCTCATGAAATCGGGGTCGAGAAACACGAATATGATGTTATCTCCTCCACCTGATCACTCCCCGTGGGGGGGATTCTATAGTCAAGCCTTAAAAACACCCATTTTCACTTTGTTTTAAGCCATTTTTCACTTCTTCCAACTTCAACCTATCCGTATTTTAGTGCTGGGTCCACCTATAACAACGATTGACATGTAATTCAGTAGATAAATTGAAGCGCTTTTAGAAAATGCATCATTTGGTAAACTTGGATATTGAAAACTTTAAGAACAGCCCGTATTTATGCGACCAAGCAACCATTTTCCTTAGATTTACTTTGATTTTGACTATAAATCTACACTTTTTCACCGCACCGGGTGCCGCACCGGTGCCGGTGCGGCACCCGGTGCGGTGACATCACTGATAGCTTGTGTGTTGCACATCCAGCGCATATTTGAATCGCGAATGGAGCTCTTCTTCTAAAGTATACACCATGTTCTTAACTCTTGAGGCATCCTAAAGCAAAAATGAAAACAATACTAAACTAATTAAACAAGTTAAAAAGTTGAAAAATGCCTCATATTCCTCTTGTCCGACCGAACGTCGCAAGTAATAGATGGACGAGTATTCAATCGTCAGAGAAGTACTTTCGTTGATGCTTTCACGGTTTCGAACTTGCTAGAGAGCATTTCTTTCAGTGTTTGAAAATTGCCGGACGACTATAAAAAGATTAATAAATAATAAATATTACCTCCAAAGATGGATTCATTGTCGGAAAAAGCTTACGCATAGCAGGATGAAGAAACATGTTCAGAGAATATGCCGGAACTGAGACGGCCAAAGCATCCTCTATTCTAGCCTTCTTTGTCCCGGGGTTCTTGTTTCGAGAATTTCCTAGTTTCACAGCTGGCTGCTCTAGATCTCTATGCGACTTCTGCCAGTGGTAGAGCAGAGTTGATGCAGTCGATGGCTTCTTGAAAGGCTGAAGGGAGAAAAAAGTTTGTTAAAAAATTAAAAAATAGTTGACTAAAAACCTCACATCTTTGCACACTTCACAGCGTAAAACATCTCCATCCTCGTAAAAGTTGTTCCAAATTGGGCCGGGAGTACTACCACCTCTCCTTTTCTTCTTGATTGCAGACGAAGCTGATATATCACACTCTTGTGTGGACATCTGTATAGCTAATTTACCATGTGCGTGTGAGAAAGGACAAGAAACAATTAAAGTTGGGAGAATGAGTGTGTAAATCATATGTAGATTAGTATAAGAATAAGAGAAACACTTGAATATGAAAAACATAAAGCATTTGAAAGACAGAAACAGAAGCAGAATGAAAATGAGATGAGAATGAGAAACAGAAACAGAAGCAGAATTGTTTGATCACAGAATGAGAAACAGAAGCAGAATTTGTTTCATCACAGAAACAAAAGATTATGTCTCTATTTCTCATGTCATTTCAAATTCTGTTTCTTTTCTTTCTGTTTCTCATTCTGCTTCTGTTTTCTGGAAACACTGGTGTATAGTGAGAGTTAACTATATTTGGGATTTGGCAATTTTTGGGATCGAAATTTTCAAAATCGATCGGGAGGGATTCGTGATCGGGATTTTCCACCAAAATCTTTGAGATCGGGATCCCGATCCCGTGCACACCTCTAGAAATTATTATTTTAAATAAAAAGGACGATTATTTTAAAACTTGTTGTAGAAATTATTGCTTGAATAAAAGTAGAGCATAGCTGTCGAATACAAATTAAAAAAGGATATTTTAGAACTCATATCACAAGATCGCCGACACATTGACAAAGGATAAGTGGAACGGGAAGGGCGAAAAGGGTTGTGAAACTGTTGGCCAGATTGTTGAGGTATATATTTTCTTTATCTTTATTTTGTTTTATTGACAAACTCAATACACCATATGATAGTGTTTGGAAAATTTTTATTTGAGATAAATATCCGTTTTTGGCCCCGAGTCGATTTTCAAAGGACCATGCCCGTGCGTTTTGAATTGTCCCTCGCCAATTCAAAAAATTATTCCGAATCATTGAACTTCTGTACGGATTTTTTTTAACGTAGTTTCTAACAAAAACAAGGCCTAGAATTCAATTTCAAGTTCAGTCTTGTTAGAAACCATGTTAAGAAAATCCGTACAGAAGTTCAATGAATAGGAAATTTTCGTGAATTGGCGGGGACAAATTTAAAAGAATCATATTGGAGGTAAAAAACGGTTTAAAAGTAGAGCTAAAACCATGCATGGTTACACAGTTGAATCTCAATATAACAAAACTCTTGATATAACGAACCCTCAGCTTACTCATAAACTGCTTCAAGAATGGATTGTCAATAAGTTTCGGCAAAATGTTCCCGGTCGTGAACGCCTAAACTAAATCCATGTAAGAAGAAAATATAATAAGACCAATCCTAGTCAACAGAATATCCAGCTCATACTGGTCACTCATACTGGTTACTGAAGTCACACATAACGTATTCTCTCTAATAGAACGCCATGACGTTCTATTTTTCTACTTCCGAAAAAAATTTTGACTTCGTTGAAAATGCAATAAAACCTGGTTTACCCCAATAGTTTTGGCCTTAAGGGGTGGTTTAGCCCTAAGGGGGGTGAGAATACATGGTTTTAACTCTACTTTTAAACCGCTTTTTACCTTTAAGAATCGACTCGAGTGCAAAAAAGGATATTTAACAATTTTCCAAACAATATCAAATAGTACATTGAGTTTCTCTATATTTCACGTGGTTTGTGAGCAAAAAGAGGACAGCAAAGAGCAAGAAGAGAGCCAGAATATTTTAGTAATGCTTTTTATGTTAGTATAAATGAAAAAAAAATACATAAAAAATAAAAATAATTATGTTCAAATTGCAGGCCCAGCAATTGACTGCACGTGTAGCTATGCAGTCTGGTGAGGATACCAAACGTCATGAGATCACCGAAATCACCGCCTTGAACAAGGAATGTGTTATTGCATTTAAAGAGCTAAACTTGAAGCAATTAGAAGGCAAAGAAGTTGCTGTTCGGGAACACTTCCAGGTTGAGAAAAAGAAGGTGGATGAAGCAGCGAAGTTGTCCTCCCAATGGATCAGGTGAAAATAGCTATTTTAATAGAGATATTTCTTAAAATTGGTGTAAGAACAACTTTTATTTAGTGGTCAAATCCAAGAGCGAAGCAGTTATTGGGCCGATAAGCAGGATAGGCGAAAAAAGAGAATAGAGCTTAAGATGAAAACTGATCCTTTACTGGTTCGTCTCAACCAGGATTTTGAGTTTAAAAGTAGGTGAAATATTATATATATCGGTTTTTTAAATTTAACGGAAAACTTTTTTCGTGCTGCAAGAAGACTTTTTTGCTGCAAGAGGACTTTTTTGGCACAAAAATTAGCAGCTAAAAAAGTACTTTGGGTCATAGCTGCACGGGCGCCGGTGCTGCGCCCACTTATTTTTTGACCTACTGGGCGCCGGCGCCAGCACCGGCGCCCGGCGCCGATTTTTTTTCGCGTGCAGCTATGCTTTGGGAGCAAAAAAAATTCTTTTTGCAGCACGAAAAAGCTATGAAAAAGCAAATTTAACTACAGGAAATAAAAAAGTTGAAATTCTCCATACCTTTTTTGTGTTCTAGTTTGTTTATTAATAGTTTTTAAGTACGGGCAATTTTTGAAAGACACAAATTTTCCGAATTTTCAAAAATCTGTGCTTTTCAAAAATAGTCTGTACTTGGAAACTATTGATAAACAAAAAATTCTGTTTTTACAGTTTGATTCATCACTAAATTTGTGGTTCTTACGACCACGGAGTACAAAATTTGAACAAAGAAAGCCTAAACCATGATAAAAATGTAATTTGATTTTTTTTTATTTCTCAGCACTTATATACCGTATTCATTCTAATAGAACGACACCCCCTAGTTCAAAAAACGTGTTTGTGGCATTGTGTTTTTGGCCCACTTTTCGAGATTTCTGTCAGACAAGTTAGTACTCATTTTGTAGCTCATCTCACTGGCTACAAAATGGGTGGATAACTTGTCTAAAGTAGTTGAGAACAAGTGGGTTGAAAACACAATGCCAAGAACACGATTTTGAACAAGGGGGTGTCGTTCTATTAGAATAAATACGGTATGCTATTTTTTGGCCCAATTGAGAGTCCTGATATATAATGTCAAAAACATGGCTTTTGCTTGGTACCCCTAAAGTTTGAACCTGATCTTTTAAAAGAGACACCGGGTCTATACGACAATCCGGTGCCAAAATATGCCTTGGTCTCCCTATTGTTTTAAGAGAGAAATTCAATTTTTTATTCTTACAATAATTTTTGTCCGTTATTTGAATTTTAAAATGTCCTCATTTTAAAATAACAACAGGGGGGTCCAAGGCATATTTTGGCACCGGATTGTCGTAAAGACCAAGAGACACCTACAGGATTACAACCGGATGAGGGACTAAGCAAAAATCGTGTTTTAGACATTATATACTAAACAAATTCTTATAAAAACAAGAGTTGATCTGTTTTTAAAGCTTTTTGAAAAACACTAACAAAAAGGGTAATGAGCGAAAGAAAGTCGGAACTTGTTTACTTGGGCCCTTTTTGGTTAACTATGAATAGTGTTTAAACGTTATCTAAGTAATTTTTGTATGCTAAAAAGTATCAGATATCAGAATCAGCATATCAGAATTTCTATATGCCATAGGCCCCCCTTAACAAAACTATGTTCAAATCTCATCTTTTTGGTATTTTTTGAAAACCCAACTTTTGAGTACGGAAACGCTGGAAAACACTTTTTTCATCGTTTTTACCGTATAAGAATTGCAGGGTGGCCAATCCTTAGCGGACGCTTGTGTTTTGGCTATAACTTTTTTTTTCAGATATCTGATTTCGATTATCTTTTTTTAAATGCTCGTCCACCCTGTACTTAGGAGACGTTTAAATACTATTCATAGTAAACCAGAAAAGTGGCCCCAAGTAAGCAAGTGCCAGAGAGTCTTCCAAATTATTTGGACAACTTGTATATTTTAGTGAAAGAATTGGCGGTAGGTGCAAAAGACAAAAAACATGAACGTGAAAACACATTGAGGACGCTGAAACAGAATCATTTACACGAATACAACACTAAAAAATTGGAATATGAACATGTCCTGAAAAAAAAGGAGCTAGATCTGGGTGTCAAAGAAACTCAGCAAAAAAACAGTTACCATCAAAGCAACGTTTCGTCAAACAGCAGCAATAGCAGCCCGAATGAAAATGACTTGAGGAAGGAACAGAAAAAGACTAAACAAATATGAATCCTTTTATACAGACACAGGCCCTATATGATAATCGGGGAATGCGTTTTGCCTTAGTCCCCCCTGTTATTTTTTTTTATCCGTCTTCCACCAAAATTGTCGGGCAAAGAATTGGAACTATCTAAAGAAATGTTATAAACAGATGTCGAAAATATATGAGTCATAATTTTGTTGTTGATTTTACGGTGTTGAGCAGATCGGTGATAAATGTTATTGCGAAAATCGGCGAAAAAAGCAAAAGGGGGGACCAAGGCGAAAAAAACCTCCCCATTATCATATAGGCCCCAGACACACATCTTTTACTATACAGATTGAATATTTTTCTACGTTTTATTATGCATTGGACTAACAAAAACATGTTCTCGTATAGATGTAACCATACTTGGCAACAAACAAATATCAAAACAATCATAAACTGTTTTAACACTCGGCTTGTCACGCGTAGTAATTGCCTCTACTGATACAGAATTTAACGCCCAGCACGATGTTGTTTCTAGTTTTCCTTTCGCACCAACAACATCATCGCCAAAAAGGCATTTGAAAATTGCGAGCAAGCAGCCGTCTCATGTCATCAATTTGTTTGCTTCTTTTGCATGGTTCTCACCTAAATTTTTGGTTCATCCAGGCAAATAATAAGTCAAAATGTTGGGCATACACAGGGCTTTGCGCACAAACATCAATGATACTATTTTCAAAATTGGGAAGAAATCGCAATTTATCCACCCAAGTCCAGGTTTTGGCGAAAACGTAGATTGGCACTAAAATGGCTCTCACTTTTCAGGAAACGCATATTTTTAAAAACTTTCAACGCTATGTTGTAGCCCACTCACTGAGCTACAAAATAAGTGTAAACATGGACTATAACGTTTAGTACAACTCCCGGAAAAGTGCTGTTTACTGCAGTCAATTGTTATTGTTTTAATTGCTTGATTGCATGATTTGATTTATTACTGCACAATATACAACCAGACATCAAAATACATACATATAATTGTCACATAAACTAATTTATCGGCATGACGAACATCTTTTCTCATCTCTACTCGATTGGTGTGTCTTGCAGAAATGTTTCTTGCAGCGATTGCACAGCCCCCCTTGTTCCCTTTCGGCAGACGTGGCAATATCTATTAGTGGTTGGCTTCTTGGTTGGTGGAATCCTTTCTTCATCGTTGATGACGTGGCACTTTGTACAGACCAGAAGCATAAGGGTGTGCTCTTCACATGCCGGTCTTTTATTCACATGCCGGTCTTTCGTTTGTTTGTGCGCGTTGCAAAGCCCTGTGTATGCCCAACATTTTGACATATTATTTGCCTGGATGAACCAAAAATTTAGGTGAGAACCATGCAAAAGAAGCAAACAAATTGATGACATGAGACGGCTGCTTGCTCGCAATTTTCAAATGCCTTTTTGGCGATGATGTTGTTGGTGCGAAAGGAAAACTAGAAACAACATCGTGCTGGGCGTTAAATTCTGTATCAGTAGAGGCAATTACTACGCGTGACAAGCCGAGTGTTAATAATAATAAATTCATACCCCGAAACATACATCCAAAACACCATTTAAATTGATTTAATCACCCAATTTTTTAATTATTTTTTTGTAGAACTATTGGTACCCAAATGACCGCTATAATCTGGCGGTCATATTGAGCAAAAAGTTTTTAAGAAACGAAAATAAAAACTTTGGAAATTTGAATAATTTACGATTGTTTCGGCACTCGTGTTTCGCCTAAGTCTAAGTGGGGCCGTAAGAAAGTCGGTGTTGATGTTACATAATGGTGCAAACTAGAGAACCTCCGCTACAAAATGAGCTATCAAACAGTGAAATGTAAAGAGTATAAAAAGTCGAAGTGGCCCGGACTAGCTCGGAACTCAGTGGTTTTTAGGGTGAATTTTTGCATAAAAATTTGACTTCAATCCTAATTTTAAGGCACGTTTTAATAGAAAGTTAGTGTTCAACTTTTTCAAAGCAAGGGTAACCCAGGAAAGGGGTACTAAGGTAGTGGTACTCAGGTGGTAGTACCCAGGAGGAGGAGGTCAGGTTGGGGTACCCAGGTGGTGGCAGTCAGGTGGTGTACTCAGGTATTGGTACCCAGTAGAAGATATCCAGCAGGAGAAATCCATGTGGCGGCATTTAGGAGGGGGTACCGAAGAGAGGGTACCCAGGGTGTAGAACGCAGAAGCTGGAGCCAAGTGGGTGATACCCAGGTGGTGATACTTGGGTGACTACGTAGGTAGTGGTTGTGAAGTGATGATTCCGCGGTAGAGACACCAATTATTAGGTAGTTGTACCTAGGTGCTAATGCAGTGGTCTCTCGATACGTAAAATGCGTTTGTTTACTCCAGTTTCGCGCCGCGTAGCGTGGCGACGCCTTCTAGTAGCATATTAAAACTAGAATGTGGCACAGAACAACAGCGACAAAACTTATTTTACAGAATTTACAAAGAAGGAGTGTTGAAACATGGCTTTTTGGAAAAAATGACCAAAATTCAAGTTTTTTGAATTTTTTCGTCATTTTTGAGAGGATTGCTTATTTCATAATTCCATATCTCAACAATCATATTTTCAAACATTATTCTGTAAAATGAATTTTGCAGCTCTTGATATGCGCTACAAAATAGTGCTAAGATTTCATTTCAGTGATTTACAAAAAATCAAAATTTTAATCAAAATACTTGTAAAAATTAATATATTTTTTCAATCGATTTTTTCACTGCCAAAAATGAGCAATTTTTAAAAACCAGTAAAAAAGTTTTATGTAAAACACTCCAGGCTTTCGAACAAACATAAACTTTTTTGTGCATTTTATTGAAGCAATATATAGTCAGTAATTCAATGAAAGACTTGTTAATTGTCTCTTTTAGCAAAGCTTCCCAGGCGTCAACGATCCACTACAAGTAAAGCGACATCGGAGCTGCTTTTAGGTTACCACCGTTGGTATTCTCTTTTTCACCATATGGAATCCAATCCTCGTACAACTGGCGTATCTTGGTCTTGAACAAAAAATATCTGACGCTTTAATAATCATAAATCTTCAAAAAAGTGGTATAAACTCAAGTTAGCTAAAGATAAGCCTTAAAAAATGACCAGGGGTGCCCTTCTACTTTTTACCCCCCTTGACTCCTGCCCTTCTATTAGAGGGTGCCATTTGAATAAATATTTTCAATCCTGTTTTTTGGAGATTTTTTTTCGCTTTAAATTTTTTTCGGTTTTTTGGTTTTTTTAAATTAAAATACTGATTGTGCGAAAATCCATCCGTTCATCCTGGCTGCCCTGCTATTTTTTGGAATCTGGGGTTTTCTTTTTCTTCAACTATTGTTTGTTAGTTGTTAGCTAATTTGGAAATGCTTGCTGACTGTGCAGCTTTTTGTGCTATTGAACCATTTTGGTTTAATAAAATGGCTTCACATTTTATTATTTACACTTCCCTGTTTGATTATTTTATTTTTTTTTAATTTTTCGACTTCCTAAATAATAAACAAATTAGTCTAAACGATATTTTCGGCAGATTACACTGCAAAAATAGTTTTAACTAATGAAAAAATAGCTGAGAACGAGGCGTTCCAGAGTGTCGCCCAAATTGGTTACTTCACTACCTTTGAAATTGGGTGGTGGTTGTGGTTGCGTAAAAGCGGTAATAGTGACACATCTCGTTTAACTTTTTCTTCCTTTGTTATTATTTTTCTTCTTTTGCTGCCATTACTGACAACGAACTCATTGTTGTGGTGCAAAGGGTTTGAAGACTTTTTCTCTTTTGTATTTTTATTATTTCACTTGATTTATTTTGAAGAAAAATTTTTTTCTTTAATCAATTTATTGAACCATTTTTCGGAGTGGTTATTTTCAAATGAACATACAGATAATTTTTGATTAAAGTATAATTTGTTTAGCTTGACTATTTTCGGGCCTTGGGATACCAAACGCTGTAGTTTTCACATATTTTTAAATAAAAAAATGGGTTGTATTTAATTCTGCCAACTAGTCTCTGAAAAATACCCGCTAATCTCTGAAGAAGAAAAAAAAATTAGCGGACATTTTCGCCGAAATTAGCGGGCATTTGTGAGAGATTAGCGGGCAGATTCAAATATTACCCATAAAAAATTGGAGCTAATTTAAACAAGGCCCCTCCCCACTACCCCTAAGTTAAACCTCCTCCCCCAGCTTATTCAAATATTGTTTGTTCAAAAAATGTCCCCGGATTCATTCAACAAATTGAAAGTTAACAAATGACTCATATGTACAGGGTGAGTCGTGAAAAATTTTGAAAAATTTTATCAAGGTATTTTGCGGACCGGTGAAATCCCCCAAACATTGAGCTTTCAACCAACAATTTTTACGACAATATCAGCCAACAATCAATATCAGTTAATTAACAATGAGAACATATTGGTCCAGCCGTTTGTTAATAAAAATTTTACTGAAATAACCGAAGATAGGTGAAAGGTGTAGGAAGGCCCCTCAAAAAATATTTCAGTTTTCAAGACTCACCCTGTATACAGTTGACTCTCGATATATATAGTGACAGTCTCGATATAGTGACACCTTGAAAGAAAATTGGTTGGCCGACATAGAAACTCAACAAAGTTCACTCCCGATATAGTGACACTCGATACAGTGACACCCTCGATATATAGACATCTTGAGCTCGAACCCTGACCATAAATCGACTCTCGATATAGTGGCACATTCGAATTGCGGTCAAATTTTTTAAATAAGCGCGCATTTTTTACAGAAAACTACATCTCACTTTTCGCAGTCATTTTTTTGAACGGTGAACTGCAGCCGCGCGGCGGAATCAACGACAAGCGGCCAAGCAGCACTTTATGAGCGTGAATTCGGAACTTATCACAGGTTTGGGATTTGTGGTTTTGTTCTTTCTTTATGCTCTACATTGCAGATGGCGGAAGTCTCACGGGCAAGAACCCAGCGACGCTGGCGACAGTGAGCAAATGGAAGTCGAAGAGGATGAGCCAGTCATCACCCGTCAAGAAGCTCAAGCCGCCTTCAATCTCCCCCGTCGGTTTGTAGAAGAACAGCGCTAATCCTACCATTACCATTGGATGAATTCTTCTATCAGAGCGAAAGAAAGTTGAAAAACAAAGCCAATTAACTGATTTCTTTGATGTTCTTTAACTTGTTGTTGAATGTTATGTTTTCGGTGAATAAAATTATATCGATACAAGGACGCTCTCGATATAGTGACACCTAAGAGTCGGTCTCAGGGAGTGTCACTATATCAAGAGTGTACTGTATTGAACTTTCATACTCAGTCACTGCCTTCCGTCTCTCCAACAGATCTTCGAACTCTGTGAACGAAGAAGTCAGAAAACTAAGAGTCAAAGAATCACTTGCCGAAGGCCTTGATTTCTTCTGCAGTTTTGAGTTCCTTGCGCTTGAGATGATTCTGATAAGCTTCAAGGCCATCGGCACGATGCCTAGTGAGAATTTCCTGTCATATCTATTCCATTCTATTATTTATCCCGCCTTGTCAATAACCTTAAACCACCATTACAGTTTTGAAAAAACGAATCAAAAAATGCTGAATTTACTTTTCTCTGACAAATATTACTAAAACTTAGTGTAAGCTAGTGTGGTTTAAGACCTAATAGTGTTTTTGCAATAAATCTTAGGTGTCTTTAAAATATTAATTTGAACTTAGGTAAGAAAAAAACTTTTCTCCTCCATCGGGATTCACTGAGGAGAAGAAAAAAGCGTAAGAAGAAAGAAAAAGACGGACAATAAACAGGATCTTGCGTCAGCTACAACACAAAGAAGGTGATCAATTATCTTGTTACAGCACCAACTCTAATTAATTAATTTTTTCAATCCAAATTTTTAGAGGATGCCTAACTATTTCAAACGACTTTTAAAATTAATTCAGAGAAAAATATCTAAAGGATGTGCCAGAAAGTATCAAGTGACAAGGCAGAAACTTGGCAGGAATATTCGACGCCGAGCTGCTTCTCTTAGATCTATTGATTCAAGGTCCGTATTTTTAGTTTTTAGTGGAACATAAAGATTGATTTTTAGAATATCTACGAGAGCTATCAAGTTACTGGGTATAAAGCCTTACAAAGAACTAGCGCCCCGTCAAGATCCACTAGACAAGATGGAATCAGCGCTTAGCTTCTGCAAGACTTTTGAAGATGTGGAAATGTTTCGATTGTTTTTGCTCAAAAATCCTGACTACTTGGAAGACTTTGGTGTCCCTACTGAGAATAATGCCTTTTTGCTAGAGGTTGGAACTTTTTTTGTTGTAAACTGTTCTAGGTATTTATGGCTACATTCACACCCATTGTGTAAGACAAACTTGTTTGACACTTGTATTTGCTTATAAATTTCGCCGGATAAATCTTTTTGACGAATTTTTTTTCGCATTCAGTGCCTCAAACACAAAAAAAATGCGAGAAGTTTGGCAAAATATATTATCATTGTAATTGGATCAAATTGGTACCTCCCGCCTATTTTCTTAAATCTCCTGCCTTTTTGTCATAAATTACCCGCTTATTTTTAAAATTGAATTTTCTCCTTTACTTTAACATAAATTTTTAAAAACATTTTCACTATTACGTAGCCCTGGATCTTGCCTTTTAATGAACTATAGCGCTCAACTGTAAAATTTTAAAAATTGAGAGATTTACGTAATAGAAGAAAGTAACTTTTTGATTCAGGTCCCTTCATTCAAATACGTAAATCTTTTTATTTTTATATTTTACAAAAAAAACTTTTAGCTCATTAAAAATCTGAGATCAGGAGCTACATGATAGTGTAAAAATTTTAAAAAGTTATGTTAAAAAACAGTATGAAATTCAATTTTAAAATTAAGCGGGACATTTAAAAAAAAAAGGCGGGAGATTTACAGTAAAAAAGTGGGTGTTTTTATACCCCTCTATTGTAATTTGTATGACACTTAACTGGAACTTACTTTTGGAGTGTCAATCAGAGTTAAAATTATAATCAAAAGCATTTTTCCGACAAAAGTTATGAGCAAGTATAAGTGGCGAACAAGGATGTGTCAAATAAGAGGTGTGAATGTAGCCTAAGGCTTTGAAGAATGTAAAATGTCACAAAAAATGTTTAACTATATATTACTTTTTGCAGCTTTTTTAGTCCAGACTAGGTTTTTTAACTAGGTTTTCAGACTAAGTTTTGGATAAAATTAATTTATCCCGTCACAAGGTTCAAAAATCGCGTCAAATTAGTAATTTATCCCGTCAAATCGTACAAATGTTTTTGTCTTGAGAATTTTTTATATTGTTTGGTTTAATTTTTTTTAATTTTTATACCAGCGTTTATATTTAGGTGTAGCGCTGTATCTCAGCTTTCTAACAAGCTGTCAACTGATCTAATAAAATACTAAAAATGTGCAGAATAGGGTCTTTGAATGGATTAAATTGTCAGAAAACGTTGGTCCATTAAAAGACTTTTTCCTACAAATTTTAAAAATCTTATTAGGTTAGTTGATAGCTTGTTAGAAAGCTGAGATTCAGGGCTACATGTTAGTGTAAAAAATTTAAAAAATAATAAAACTTTTTTGAGAAAAATACAAAATTTATAAATTTGGCGAGATGTTGAACCTTTTGATGGGTGATTTCAACCACAGCCCTAAGTTTTTTTAGGGTTTTTTAACTCGTATTTCATAGAGGGGTATGTTAGACGACTGTATCACACATACAGTCAAACTTTGATGTGATTTTTTCTTTTGTTTTTTTCATTTTTCTTTAGCAAATTACCCCCAATATGTAGCTCATCTCACGTGATAAAAAGTGGGTGGTCAAGAGCGAGAGTAGGCTACATAAGGTAAGATAAAAACATACTGAAAATGAGTGTTTTACTTGAATAGATACGCTATAGAACTTTCAGCTGAACTTTTTTTTTCAGGAACTCTGCTTCTTCGTCGACAAATGCATTCAACTAAAAGCCGCTGAGGAGAGAATTAGCAACCAGAGAAAGGCTAAAAAGAAGAGAAATGTAGACGCGCTCAAGGCATGATATATACACATTATTTCAGTCGATAAATGTTATTTATTGTGCCAATAATTACTAGTGTCATGACAAAATAAAAAAGATAATAAATAATTTCATTTTACAAAAAAATCAAATAAATTATTTTTTGCAATTCTCAAATCAATGTGAATGGCACCTTGTCTGGCAGCACAAACTCCAGGGGTTCAGCAGCAAAGGTACAGCGGATTTCAAACTCTACGCTTTCATTGAGACACAGTCCTTTTCTCCACAGATACACGTCATCGCTTTTGGAGGTCAGTCCATAATCGAAGAACTGGGTGCATTTGCTATTGGTCAAAGGCGATTTGGCGACAATAACAGTGTCGTTGGTGCTATTTTTACAGTGAAGGGGACCTAATAAATGCAAAAATTAGGGGTTTTACAATTTTTTTTAAATTTTAAACTTGGCATCCTTACACAATCGGCGCATATCCTAAATTATGTGAAAAGGAAAAAACTATTGCGACTTTTAAATATGGTTGGCAAAACTAATTTTTCAAAAGCGCATCTGGTTAGTTTATAACACTAAAAACATTAATCTATGTACATTAATCTTAAAAGATTAATTAAACTGCAAAATATGAATATCTAAAAGGCAACACTTGATACAGTCGATTCTCGCTATAACGTTACCCTATTCACTAAAAAAGGGGCGTTATATCGAGATATTTTCGTCAAGACTCTTTTCATTTTTTTAAACGACTGGTAAAATAGGAATCTCAACTAATTTTAGAAAGTCGGACTATATCAGCCAAAGACGACTGACAAAAGACTTTCAAATTTGAAGTAAAAAGGTAAAAACGGGCCGTAGACGGAAATCAATATGACTGTAGGTAAACATACCTGCCAAAATTTATGAATTATGTGAATAATATGTAAATTTACCGTATTTTCTTTAATAGCTCACCCGGGTGAGTTATTTTTCAACCCCTCAATAATCGGAAAATTTTTGAGGTTGATTTTGAGATTTTTTGGTGCTCAACCAAAATCTGAAAAGTGCAATCTGTAGAACTTGCGGGAGTTAAGAAAATGCAATAAAAAGCTTTCCTTGGTCGAGTTACAGGTCCCTAAAGTTGAGGGGGTGAGTTAATAGAGACGGATGAGCTATTGGAGAAAATACGGTATTATACTCAGTGTTTTCAGAAGTCAAAGTCAAACTTGACTTTAAAAACATCAAGGTCGTTTTTCTCGATTTTTTGTAAAGAAAACGGATTTGAAATTTTTTCCCTTTCCCCTAAAGTCAAGGTAAAATCATCTTGATTTTACATTGACTTTAGGCTATATCTCATCGTACAAAAATGATATCATTATTCTGAAAAGTACGTTTTCTTCAGCGCAAAATCTTGACTTTAGGGGATAAGGAAAAAATTTCAAATCCGTTTTCCTTACAAAAAATCGAGAAAAACAACCTTGATATTTTAGACCTTGACTTTTGAAAACACTGAGTATACTTTATTTTTAACCCCGACTTTTTTTGAAAAAGAGGAATTTAACGGGCTAAAAAATATTTTTTGTGTCTGTAAAATGCGCTTTTTCAAATTTATTAAATTTCGCCAACAATTAATTAATTAACAAATACAAACTCTAGTTATTGGCACGAACTGGTTAAAACATCCTTTTCCGAAGTCGGAATACTGCCTGTTGAGATTTCTGAGCGCACAGTCTGTTCTTTCCATTCGCCAGTAGCTGTTGACGCGGGTGCACTCTAGTGTTCTCTTCTCTAAACCAATTTAGCAAGATCAAGAGCAGCAACTCGGAAATAGCTTTATTTTACATTGGTCTTTTTTACTCTTCTGGAGGCCAACTTTTTATATAAAATAGACTTGGTTAGGTTAAAAATCTATTTTTCATATACGTTTTTTGTAGCGAAATTGTTAAAAAAAAAGGTTTTAACATAACTTTTACGAAAAAAAATAATAACCCCCAGGGGATTATTTTTCAACTCCCCTTTTTTGCGCGTATTCTTGCAGAGCGTGCCCGAATTCCTTGTGAATTTGGCTCCCCGTCTCTAAAATCTGACAAAAAATTTAGGAATGACCTATGGGTCAGTTATGAAAAACCACGACATTTGATGAACCCTGTACTACACACTAACTATGCTAAAAAGAACATACAGATGAAAAAGATACATACCCCACCTGACGGGCGCTCTAATTATGGATGTTGATAGTCCTTGATACAGCCCCCGGACTCCACTTGCCTTGAGAATAGATCGAACTGCATGTATACTGCATGCCCATCCGTTGTACTTGGGACGATTTAGACTTCCTTCGTTGGCTGAATATGTCATCAAGATGCTTTTATAACTTTGAAGTGCTAGTTGTACTACTCTTTTTCGAAGGCCTTTACAGCTAAGCCAGATTTATGAGAAACTTGAGTACGTTCTACAAGAATACGCAAAAAAAAATTATCGTAGTTCCTCCAGTCAAGGTCCCTTTTCTGTAAGTGGATAATAACCGTGTGAATGGATTGCCACTTCTCGTTACAGTTGAGTGGAATTGGTTTTGCAATTCCATGTACCATTCAAAATTCTCAAAAAACTACGATAATGATCTACAGAGTGGCTCATTTATGTCTTTTTAAAGAACTGTTTAAATGACTTTTTGACAACTTTTTTTCAAACAAAGAGCAATTTTCGGCTAGTGGAATAACACTAAACAGGCCCATAACACTTTTCTTGGGATCATCCCTTGAGGCATTTCTTAAAAGCGATGCTCATTCATTCAACAAAGCTTGGCCATAAAAGATCTTGACCCAACCTCACAAAAATAAGTCAATTTGGCGTAACAATCACTGATGCTTTCTGAGTCTTAATGTTTTTTATCGTCCGACATATTGATTCTCATCCCGTTATTGATTCTCATCTACTCTGGAAGCTGAAGAAAATCTGACTCTTATCGATCAAGCACCTGACGCATTTGGCTCTTTCTTCTGGTGTGTCAGGCATCTGAAAAGAGTTGAATCTTAAAAACGGCCGAAACATCAATTTAGTCAATATCAACCGCAGCTTTTTAATGCTTTACTTTGTTGCCAGGTAAGAAATCAGGAAATTTTTAAAAACAATGCACAGACAGTCTTGATTGCAGCAAGATCAAGCTGTGTAATTACTGTGCCAATTACTGTATAGGACAATACCCTGCGATTCTTGTTTTCAACAAGTTGTTATCAGTTGTTGCAACATTTTTGCAAAAGATAGCAAGAAAAGGTAAAATTATGACGCAGGTGAGAATATTTTGGTCTGGAGACATAAATGGGCCACCATGTAGATTAAAAAGTTGACCTGCAGAAGTAGACTCAAAATACTAATGCCAATCAAAATATTACGAATAAAGAGCTTTGATCTGCTTTTATATGGTTCCTTGGCAATAACAATCAGCCAAAAATTAGTGAATAGGAACAGCAAGGTTTTCACTTCCATTTTAATCGACCAGTAATAATTCAAGGCTCGAGATTTATGCACCACTGGACATGGGATAGCCAATTAATAATAACACCCTCAGCCTTTTTTTGGCTGTATCTGGACGAAGGAGCAGCATCCACTTCCTTAGTTGGTGGAAAAGCTAAACCAGAATAGAGTAGTAGCATCCTTGAGAGCAACGTAACATCTTCTTCTGCTTCTATTATTACAAACAAACAAGTAGTATTGCTTGAGGCGACTTTCACGCAATTTCCCTACTTCACTCGCGTAATATCCCTCCTACTATGTAATCGAGCAAAAAAAGAAGAAGATGCAATCTTGAGAGATGCTCAAAAAAGACCAACGTAAAAGTAAAAACGAAAAAGTGTTCGCATCAGAATAGGGACAGGATTTTCGGTAAAAGTTGAAGTTAAGCATGCATACCGTATTTCCTCTAATACAACAAACCCACCCTAATCCCTCCTATTATAAGCCACCATACAACCAAACGCCCCCTCCAAGGGGTATCCTAAAAAATAGGCCTCCTCCTTTAAAACGCCGAATCGAAAAAAAATCGAGAAATACCGTAAATACTCTAATAAACGCCCCCCCCTCCCTACAGTTAACTTGTTTCAATTTTGTTTTGCTTTTTTATCCCCAACATTTTTATTTTTTAAAACGTACGACAACTCATTTTGTAGATCTTCCCATGCTATACAAAATGAGTGGTCGTACGTTTTAAAAAATAAACAATGTTAGGGTTAAAAAAGCAAAACAAATTTGAAAACGGTTAACTGTAGGGGGCCCGTTTATTAGAGTATTTACGGTAGGTATACCCATATGTAGTCAAAAATGCGAAGGATTCTTTATGTATTCGGCGAGCACGTCTTTTGAAAATTGTATCGCTAAAATACGTGTGAATGGGTGAATCAAAAAGGAAAACTGCATAAAGTCAAGTAAGACTTGAGCGAGACTTGATCCTCGACAGAAAATCAGCTAGAAACGATAAGTTGTGGCGTCAGTTTACGTTCAAGGAACAAGAAAATAAATTGGCGGTATAAATCAGGCAAAATAAATAGGCATAACGGAATTTTGCAGCAAATTATGTTAATGCCACCCTCTAAATTCCAATGCGGTGAAAAGAAATGTAGAAAGAAGGCCTCCGATGAAAACGGTGGTTAAGCGGTAATTATAAAAAACGATAGTTTTGGTGTTTCAACGCTGGTTTCAGGATTCTTACGATGTGAGTGATCAGTAGCGACAAAAGGATGGCTTAAGAAAAATTTTGACTCAAAATTCTCTACGCACCTTTGGCGCGGCGACTTCAAAAAATAAAATACCTTCAATACAAGTCCCACTCTCCAATATAAGCTTTCCTGGATGGCATCCAAGCCCCGGGGCTTCTATAAAAGCCGGTGTCTTCTTTATGAGATATTTTTGGAAGATGTACTAAAATAGTTTAACTTTCTTTCATCGAGACCTTTATCTACAGTTGCAAAAACTGTAGTACAGTTTCAAAACTGTACTACATTTTTGAAATGTACTACAGTTTATAGCTGTGGTACAGTTTTGAAACTGTACTACTGTTTGCTCATCAAAACAAATTTTGGTTAAAAACTGGTCCAAAAGGTGGCTTTTCGGCAAAACCACAGGGGGACCAAGGCATGTTTTTAGTGTCACAGGTTCAAATCCTGGTGGTAGCTCGTAGTTATTCTTTTTAAGCCAATCAACCATGGTGAGCACGAATTTAACGTTGGTGTAAAAAAAATTTTTAAAAAAATCTTTGGAAACATTTTTATCTGAAAAGCTCAAAAAATTTTAATTTTTTTAACTTTTTCGGCGCGGAAACATTTATAATATAATGAAAAGATTGTTTAACACAGGCGGTTTAACCAATCTGGCAGTGAGGACACCCAGGTGGTGCAGGAAATGGTTTGGAAATGCTGATGCGCCATTAGCGCAGCGTGCTTTCTAGTTTTTTTTCACTAAACTACCGTATTTTCCTCTAATTAACGCCCCTTGACTTTGAGCTTTTGTATCTCGGAGTAGAAAAAATATTTCGCACGTTTGTTTATCGCGTTTTCTTAATTCTAACGAGCTCTAACGATTCCGCGTTTTGAATTTTTGGTTGAACACCTAAAAATCTCGAGATCGACCTCAAAATTTTCCGATTTTCGGGCAACCAAAAAATAAACGCCTTGGGACGTTAATTAAAAAAAATACGATGATACACATTTAGGTACAGCCTTTGGCTGATCTTGCACTTTTGTTGATTCAATAGTGTTTGAGCTTGACCTGAAAAGTGAAATGATGAAAAATTTTAGATATTCGCTATGTTCGGCTTCATCCTGATCTTGCTGCTGTTGCTTTCACAAGTTTTGTGTGCGTCTGAAGATGTTATTTCCGAGGAAAATTCGGCGGGCCAGCCATCCTATGCGGCTGTTACAATTGAGCGTTTGGTTGAAGTCTCACACTGGGGAAATGTTGCGATTGAAGAGCATGTTGAGCTGGAACACAAAGGAGCTGTTTTCAAGGTGAGACTTTGATTATTCCCCAATTGAGATGACATTTTCGTTCCAGGGGCCATTTTCGCGCATTGATTTCATGAGTGGTAAGCTCAACGAGCCTGTCTTCACTGCATTTGAGGTTACATATTGTTTGCTGATGTAGAGCTTTTGTTAATTGTGCCACCTTCAGACTCACTTGCCTGTTGGGGCGCACGACATTTACTATCGCGATAAGATCGGCAATATCTCTTCTTCGATGGTCATTCTAGGAAAGGATGAAGTGGTAGTCCGATTGAAGCCTCGATTTCCGATCTTTGGTGGATGGAAAACAAATTATGTTCTTGGCTACAATGTTCCTTCTTCTGGCCTGCTCTCGTCCAATGGTTCTCAGTTTGCTTTGAAAGTCAATTTGGTGGACGCCTTTGAGAATGCTGTAATTGAGAAAATACGCGTCAAGGTCATCCTTCCCGAAAAATGCAAGCAAGTTCATTGTTATTATCCTTGCTTTTTTTGTTACACATATGGTTCTATAACTTTCAGGAACGTGAAGATGATTGCGCCTTACTCTATCGATCGTCTTCCTGATGATCTACAAAAGACCTTCTTAGACATCGAAGGTCGACCAGTTATCGTTTTTGAAAAGGCCAATGTTGTTGATTCAAGTGATATCCTGCCATTTGCGGTAGCTTTTGTAGCTTAGATTAAATTAACTTGAATACGACCATGTTTCAGGTGTTCTACGAATATAACAAATCCGGCTTCTTACGTGAGCCATTGATGTGCATCACAGCCTTCTTCGTTCTGTTTCTGATTGGTTTGGTCTATACGCGTTGTAATTTCTCTATCGGGAAGGTTGGTTCACATTTTTTTTGTTGGTCAAATTTCATTTTATAATAGGGATATTTAGGAAGTTGATATGGCTCCCGTTGCGAAGAAGGACTGAGTGATCCGTCATTTCCAGTTGAATTGAACTGTTTAGTGCGTATATTTGTCGTCAATTTTCACTTGTTGTCGCTATTTGTTGAAATTCGTTCTCCTTCCGTCTCCAAATGTTACTTCTGTTAATAAATTTGCTTATAAATTTTTAAAGGGGTACACTTAATAGGGACACGTCTAACACGGAAAAGGCACGACCGCCCCGTGGCCTATCAAAGAACCTTATATACCAAAAGATAGCCCTGAACGAGCTGGGCACGAAACCGTTCGCAAAATCGGCTACGGGAGCGACTGCGCCGAGATATTGGCTTTTAAAATTAGAAATTTTTGTGAGCTACTATCTATAGCAGACCAACAACAGATTTGAACAGGTATGTGTGGCGTAATGGTATTGATTCAGGCTCTTTTTTTACGTCGCGGGTTCGGTTCCCCATCGGTGCGTTCTTCTTTTTTTTTGAAATTTTGCAGTTAAGCCTCAATTTAACGTCTTTTATCGTGAAACAGGGGTGATCAACTTTCTTTACGGACAAATAACAAGCAATCAATGACAATGCTTGTTTACAAGTGATCGAAGCAGAGATGTTCTTTGCAATAAGAACAGAAAATGAAACTCATACAAACACATTGTTCATGAGAAATTTCAGACACCTATTGAAGTTTGTTTTCCGAAGAACTCTGTCATAAATTGTCATCATGAACAATGTGTTTGCATGAGTTTCATTTTCTGTTCTTATTGCAAAGAACATCTCTGCTTCGATCACTTCGTTGTAAACAAGCATTGTCATTGATTGTTTGTTATTTGTCCGTAAAGAAAGTTGATCACTCCCTGTTTCACGATAAAAGACGTTAAATTGAGGCTTAACTGCAAAGATCGAATTTCGAATTTCTAGATCGAATTTCTGTAAACGCCCATCGTTTTGTCTTGACGCGCAATTTTGTTTGGTGTATAATGTCAAAAACACGATTTTCGATTAGTCCCCCGGAATAATTGCCAAATAGCGCCACCTCATGAAACACCCCGAAACGTGGTTTTATCGACGTTTTATCACCTGAAAAGCTCAAAAACATGGTTTCGAGTGGCGCTAGGCTGTTTTTTGAAAAATATTTTTTGACCACTTTGGGCCAAAACCCCAGGGCGATCCTTATGGTCAAATTTACAATTATATACTAGGGTGGTGCGGTTACGGTTAATTTATCACTACACGGTTTTCTGTTACGGTTTTTTAGTTTCGCTTCGGTCGGTTAACCGGAAAAAAAACTCGGTTTCGGTTATTTTTGTCGTAAAAATAACAGGAATTTTGTTGTACCCGGTTTTCGGTTAACCGCATTTTTTCGTACCCGGTTTTCGGTTTCGGTTAATTGGGCGAAAACTGGTCCGGGTCGGTTAACCGACCGTGCACCACACTATCATATACTTTTAAAAATTTTGCTTCTTTTGTTGTTTTTTTTGTTGGTTACATTTTTACTGTTGTTTTTTTTTGGTCTATTTTTAATTTGTTTGTCCAAGGGTCATACCTGAAATTAGGGTAAACCAAATATCCGAGACTTTAGGTATGTTTGGCCGCGAAGCGGCCAAAGACCCAACTTGCTCCTCGTTGCAAGGGAAGGGGGGAGAGCATATATACACCTTTATGGATGTATGCTCTTCCGTTGCACAAACAAATCAAAAATAGACCAAAGAAAATAACAGTAAAAATGTAACCAACAAAAAACAACAAAAAAGCAAAATTTTGAAAAATATATAATTGAAAATTTGACCATAAGGGTCCCCCCTAGGGTTTTGGGCACAAAGTGGTCAAAAAATATTTTTCAAAAAACAGCTTAGCGCCACTCGAAACCCGTTCGGGAGATCGTTCATGACCTCATCGCGGATATATCTCCTATATAGTATTAGAGCTGTTTTGTCTGTCCACTTTTGATGTTTTTAGTTTTTTTGGAGTGTTTTTGTTTGGTTTTTTTGGTCATTTTTTTTTTAATTGAAGCTAAGAATCTCAGGAGTAGTATGATTGTTTTGGATTTTGGTTTTGAGATTTTTTTTGGTTTGCTTTTTGGGGTTTCAGTGAGCAAATTGGTGATTTTCTGCTTCAAGTGCCAAATTCTCAAAGTTATTATTAGCCGATTTTGTGTGCGCCACTCTTAAAATGTAGCCCAGAATCTCAGCTTTCTTTTAAAAAAAGATCGGTGAAAAATGAGGACTAGAACCCGGGGATATGGACGCTTTTAGGAGGTGGTCATTCAGAAGGAATTTGAAATTGAACCTTTTTGAATTTGAATTTTTGTCTCGAAAGGAAAGTTGTATTTTTATTATTTCGAGCAGTTTTTGTGACTGTGTTCTATATCCTGACAGTCATAAAAAGATTGTTTAACAATCAAATGAACGAGTTTTTGCTGATTTGACCGCATTGAGTACCTCTAGATAGTGAGTAAGTGTGCCATTAAAGTGGGCATGTATACTCAGAAAAACGATTACCGTATATTCTCTAATAATCCTCACTGTCTGATAATCCCCCACCACACATTTTTTTGACTAAGATTTAAGAGTTAAGACCATTTTTGATTGACAATATCCGGATTTTTCGAAGCTTCAAAAATAATCCCCCATGGGAGTTTAATCACAGAAAATCATATATAATCATGATATTAGGCCTTAGTCGCGAGAGTGGGTGCCCCGCTACTTTGATTACCGTTTTAGCTATCATGGATTTTAAACTTTTGTCGTTACATTTGCACCTTGACCAAGGCGAGGGTGGTCCGCCGATAGGCGGGCCCCCGAGCTAGTGGAAAGATATATGATAAAACATCTCATGAGGCACTTCGAAAAATAAATTGACGAAGATAGTGATAGGGCAATTTCCTCAAAAATAAAATATATGGAAAACGCGCCATTTTTAAAATTGAAAATTTTAAAAGGAGGTTGTTATACTCATATCGAGTGGGGTGGTTATACTCAAATTTAGCCATGATTTACATTCACTTTAGCTAGGCAACCTCTTGCAAGAAGTTAACGTGCTCCGAAAGTTATGTTACAAAGGCCTAGCCATACTGTCTTGGGATTGGAGCACGAAGGCCCCTAGAGCGTACAATTCGACCACATACAGCCTGAGAAGGTCCATAGCTGATACATGGACAGAAATCAGGACTTGACGTTACATGTATTGACGACTTTGTCAAGATGTATGCAGTTGCAGTAGTAATAGTATGAAAAGATTAAATGTACCTGATTAGCGAAATTAAAATCACAAATAGAAAATAGTCACGAGTTAAAATGGTCATGAGTTGATAGTCGTTCCCTTTGAAGGACCATGGCCACTTGTTTTAAATTATCCCCTGCCAATTAAAAATTTTTTGCCTAGCCATTGAACTTCTGTACGGATTTTTCAACTTGGTTTCTAACAAAACTTTAACTAAAATTAAATTCTAGGTCTTGTTTTGTTAGAAACGAAGTTGAAAAATCCGTACAGAAGTTCAATGATTATGAATTTTTCTTTAATTGGAGAGGGACGTCTGTTGGGATGATGACGATGCTGAACAAAATTTACCCAAATTCCGCTCAAAGACGGCAAGCTTCAATTCAATTTAAATGGATCCGTTTATCTGGCTCAG
This sequence comes from Ditylenchus weischeri, assembly GCA_029231635.1. Classification (NCBI taxonomy): domain Eukaryota; kingdom Metazoa; phylum Nematoda; class Chromadorea; order Rhabditida; family Anguinidae; genus Ditylenchus; species Ditylenchus weischeri. The sequence continues at coordinate 76,334 of JAMRYI010000208.1, forward strand.
CTCGATCGTTTCGTCGTGCTATTGAAGTGAAGCGGCCGGAAAAGAAAGATTCCATCATCTTCCACCAAGACAATTCAAGGCCTCATATCCGCGCTGACGTCCTCCAAGCAATACAAGACTTTGTCTGGGAACTGCTGCCACATCACCCTACTCGCCTACTGAAGCGCCTACCGATTACCATTTGAATCGTTCGCTCAGCAACTGGCAACGCGGGAAGGTTTACAGAACATTTAACGAAGTTGCCGATGACGTGAAAGCTTGGATTGCATCAAAGACACCAGAATTTTATGAGCGAGGCATCGACATTTGGCCGCAGAAGTGGGAATTAGGCTTCGAGTACGACGGCGAATATCCGCCTGATGAATAACTGTTGAATGTTTGCTGACAAATAAAGTGTTTTGGTTAAATGCACGACAAATCGAAAAAGTCTCATTAATTATGAGACAACCCAATACTAAATTCCTTTTGTATCGAAAACTCCAAATTTTGTATTTTCAGAGCATCTTTATATACCAAAACAAAGCTGACAATCTCTTCTATCAAATCGCCAAAATAGAATTTTTAAAACCAAGAGTTTTACAAACCAGAGACCATCAACAGCAAATAACTGCCATTTTTCCGAATAAAAATAGGGTCTTTTGCGTTTTCTGTCTAACTTTTGCATAAGACACCTAAAATTTGCATTTTTTGCATACTTTTTTGGTAACAACACGCAGAAAATTCACTCCTCTATCAGGTCTAAGGTTTGCTTTAGCAACTTATCGTCAAAAAAATCAGCGCTGATATCAATCAATTCAATTTTTGGGTTTTAGTGAGCAAATTGTTGTTTTTTTCGTTCCGGAGTCAAAATATCGGAGTTGATGTCAGTCAACTTCAGTCGACCCGTTTTATGACCATATTTTTTGATAATTCATAAAAAGTGTGACCCGACCACCCACCCACCCGACCCAAATACTATATAGAGATACAACCATACTCTCGTGGCCTAAGAAACCGGTGAGAATTTTCGCTATAAAATTTAAATTATCTACATTATTTGTTCGAAAATTTGAACAATAATCAAGGGTTAACAATTAAAAACAGTTTTTAAAGATCAGTATCGAGCGATTTATTATTGGGTGGTTCTTTTTCTAGTACCAAAATACTCTTTTCGGTAAAATATCAACTCGCGAAGGATTTAACTCGCGAAGGTCATTTGCGAAGGGTTCAACTCGCGAAGGTTTTTTAAATTCCGTTCTTATAGGTGTGAGCAAAAAGAATGTGGGCGATTATACTGGATCACACTGTGTGTAGATGCATAGGTGTATCTAGGATTTTCTGGAAACCACCTTCCCCACCCCCTAGGTGCACCTATGTGTAGATGTGAAATAAGTAAAAGAAATAAGGTGTTAACCCCCTGATGATTTATTGTACTGTCCATAGTTGGATCGCCGCCGCCGCCAGGCGCCGGCGGTGGCGGTGGCGCCGGCGGCGAATATGTGAGCGGCGGTGGTGGCGGCGGCGGTGGTAGACTAAAAAAGCGGCGGCGGTGGCGGCGCACGTGGAGGCGGCGGCGGCGGCGGCGGCGGCAGTGGAGGCGCCGGTGTTGGCGTTAGCGGCAAAAACTTTGTGTTCTTGATTGCGCAAAAAGTGCACTATTTTCAGATGTCATAATTTCAGATTTTTTTTAAATATCAACTGGACAAATAGTCAGAATAAATGGCTGAGAACGAACAATGAAACTAAATACAAAAATTTTCTAAATTTTTTCTTTGTCTTGTATGTCTTTTTGCATTTGGCTGAGATATAGATCAACAGCTTCTTTTGCAATGCCGTTTATCTCTTTAGCTGTGAAGGGAATTGAACGTGAAGAAGCACTTTCGTGAACGTAACCAGTTGCTGCGTCTCGAGCATTTATTTCCAAATGTTTTGGCCATGTTGTTCTAATAGCACCAGCATTCTGTTCTTTGAGGTAATCATTTACAGCTTTTTTCACTGACTCTTCTGTGGGCTCACTTGATACTGCACAAGTAGAACGTTTTTTCAATGAAATAAATAGTGATGTAATCCATGGGACTTTTGGAAAGCCAGAATCGAGGTAAAATACAAATAATTTTAGTGAGTTTATTAATATGACTTCATTTTTAGACATATTCCTCGATTTCTCAGATGGCTTTCGACATCTTAGCAACGCCAGCTACAAGTGCAGGAGTGGAAAGACTGTTTAGTATTATGGCTATGCTCTCTTCAGGGAGAAAAACTCCGACAGGACCAATTTTATTAAATAGTAAAACAATGCTTGTCTTAAATGGTCATCTTATTAAAATATGAAAAACTAGATAACTGGTTCATTCACTGTAGTCTTATACTAATAAAACTTTTTTTTTGACGTTAACGCAGTAGCCGGCGGCACCGCCGGCGGCGGCGCTAGCGGCGAAGTAGCGGCGTCGGTGGTGGCGGCGGTGGCGGCGGTGGCGAAATTTAGCAGAATTTTTACGCCGCCGGTGGCGCCGCCGGCGGCGGCGGTGGTGACGGCGGCGGCGGCGGCGGTGGTGGTTTTTTAAAAATGCCCAACTATGGTACTGTCGGTCTATCTAGATTTGACTGTAGTCCGGCCAAGGATGACAAAGCAAAGATGTTGGAAAGAAGTGTGGTTTTTTTGGTTCTTTATCGATCCATTGTTCCTTGGTTCCATTCGCTTTCCTTGTCAGCAAGCTTTGATTCTTTGCCACCAACTTCTGTTCTCTCATTGATCGTTATCCTTTTTTTTTACTTAGACTTATATATATTTTTTGACGGGTTGACTGCTACCCTGTATTTTGCATTTTTACAAGCACAAAATCTCTCGTAAATTATTATCTTATTGGTCACATATGATTGTGATAACAAGATTATGACATATCAAATGATCACATAATGTGCTTGTTGTCATCAACTAAGATTGTATTCAAACTACAGCACCACATCTGTGAAATCCAAAACCGAATTTATGAATTTAAGCACCTTATTCTCAACATTGCAAATCCCTTTTTCTAAAATCGAATCCGTTTTATAGAGAAAATGCTGTTGGTGCTGGTTTTCATATATTTGATGGCGAGAGTGGGATGTGTATACCTAGGGTTGGCGGGTAACCGACATTTTCGATTCGGTTACCCGAACCGGTTTTTGGATAAAAAAACCGAAAACGGGTACCCGAACCGCCAACCCTATGTATATCCAATTTGAATTCTAAACCCCTTTAAGTTTTGAAGGTTGTGGCTGAAAATTTTAGATTTCAGATGGTATATATCGCGCCAGAAATTCTCTTGGAGTCTTTACAGTTTTTGAATGGCGTTGAATGTGCCCTTCTCCGACCAACTTCTCGACAGTTTAACAGTCCAATTGACTACAAGTTGAAACAGCACAAGGATTTTGTAAATTTTTCATAGCTCTAACACCAAAAACTGATAAAATGCGGTTAATCTCATTCTGAGTCAGAATGACCAAATATAGTCAACGGGACATTCTCTCTCCTCCCGTCAGAAATCCAAAAACTTTGGCACTACTCGGTTATACAACCACCACCAAAAATGACTACTCGGAAATAATTACCTCCCCTTCCTCAAATCCTCGGACCTACTCGGTTATTCCAAACCCCTCTCCCTCCTCAATCGGCCAAAATATATTCTTCACAATTGCACAACACATTTTTAGTTCCAAGACCAATATGACGAGTTGTACGTGCATCGACTTGAAATCAGAAAAAAGTACTACGAATGTGACAAACAGATCACCCGCTTCAGAAACATCATGAATCGGCAAACTGAAGAGCTGCTCCGGGTGAAGAATAGCAAGATATCCTCAGAGGAGAATGCCCAGGAAAGCTCAAAATTGGAACTCAGCTTGAGAGAACTCAATGAACAGAGAAGTGAATTGTGTTTGAAGTTTAAAGACCTAAACAAGCAGTTGGGTCAAATCTTGGATCAATTAATCAATGTTTGGCGTGCTTATGGTGGCATATTGAGCCCAACTAAGAAAGACTAAAACCTTGTTCCTCTATGTTTGTAAATTTATATTTAACAAATATTCGGTCTCGTTGCTAATTTATACCAATTTCCGAAATTTAAAAAATTGGGACCGCAAATGTGCTTAGAAAAAGTATTTTTATTTTTCGAAAACATTCTGTTATTTTCCAACTTTAGTTATTGAAAAAGGAGGGTAGAAGTGTAGACGTTTTTGTGCTATTGTCCGAATTCACGCCTTTTTGAATTTATTGTTTGCTGGTGGGCATACACGTTTGAGCCGAACTGGCTAACTAAGGCGAACTAACATTTGCTGGTCTACCCTGCATTTAAGGCGCTGCCTAAAAAAATAATAAAAAACATGCACTACACAGGTAAAAGAATTGAAATTGAAAACCCGCGAATTCAAACATAACTACACAATAATGCAAAAATTTTTAAAAAATTACAGAAAATGTCAATTTGAAATTAGCGAGCATTTTAAAAGTAATTAGCTGGCATTTTTTACAGATCGGCGAACAGATTTAGATATTACAATTTTTTCATCAAGTAGTGAATTTTTTCAGGCAACCTCAAGTATTGTATTACCAGGGAGTCAAAAAACGGATTTGAATACATTTCTTTATATAAAACAAGGGCAAGTCAAAAGTGGACTAAAAACTATGATGCCCGTATCATGTTTTTGGGCAACTTTGGGTGGCCTTTCCTCTCTAATTTTTCGGGCGATCTGAAAATAGCGGCAGCACTTTATTATTTAACTTTGGGTGCCCTACACGAATCTGCAAAAAAATCTATGAATGAACTACTTGAAAAAATACACTACTTGAGATTCCCAGGTCAGTGAACCTTATGAAAATGTCTTTTTCCAAACCCTAAAATATTTTTTCATTGGAAACGTCCTTTTTTCCAAAAATTTGAGATGACAACCGTCTATTTGTTTTTTATTTATCCGAAGATTGGCCTTTTAAATAAATAGATTGTTGGGTTTTCGTCCTATTTAACTTTTCAAAAATAGTTTTTGTGCCGTTTTATTAAAAGCTGTTCACCATGTTTTTCGGGTGTTTTATGTTATTTTTTCGTCTCCTCTGCAAATTATTACGAGCACTCTTGAAAATAATAACGTCGAACATTAAAAGAGATGTTTTGTAATTGTGTAGTTGGAGCGTACCCTTCAGATAATTCGAAATTGAGTGTTTGGTGATTTATGCGCTAAGATAGCATCAAATTCGGCCACTTTTCCGTGTCAATTCACCGAGCTGTGGCCTCCCGAAGTTTGGAAGTCATAAAAACCAGTACATTTATTAAAACAGCTTATATTTTGTGAAAATCTTGTGCCGTATATCTTTAAATGCTTATCAGACGCAGAATGAGTTGCTCTTTCTAACGAGCGCAAGAGCTCTACGATCTGTTGTAAATCTTGGCGAAACAAAGGTATTTTTCAAAAAATCAGAATTTTTCGAACAACAGTTTTTCGCCAAAAAAACCGTAATACAAGTAGGAAATCGACTTACACCGTTCTAATTTTTTAGGCATCAGAAAGAGCATATAATTCTGAATATTTTGGCTAAAAAAATCGGGGGAAGTAAGACCTAAAAGGTCTTAGATCGTTGGAAAGTCTTAATAGGTCTCGTTTTGCGATTCTATTGAATAAAAAATAGTAAAAGTCATTTTTCAAATTCCTCTCAAGACAATAAATATTCAAATAAGTCATACTTTTTAATTCAAATGTTTATTGTCTTGTGAGGGATTTGAAAGATGACAGTCAATTTTTACGTTTAAGAGCAGTCACGGCCCCTCAAAAACTGCACTTTAGTGTATTAGCGAAATTTGGCGCCAAAGCCAAAATTTTGAAAAATCGCTGTTTTTTAGTTTATTTTATTACTTCTGGTTTTATGATTTTTGTTCAACCTCTCGTAAGTTTATTGTCGAAAAACTCACCACATTCAGCGCTTTCGAATAAGCTATCACGTACCCCATACACCTAACTAATTTCATAACTAGAAGAGATTTTCGTGAATATTTCCGAAATTTTTCTTCGATTTATTTGACTTGATTGATATTAACGCCGACTTTTTCGACAATAAATTGCTGAAACAAGACTTAGACGTGATAGAGGAGTAAATTTGCTGCATTTTGGTACCAAGGACCAGAGCTGTTAACCCCTCCGGAAGGAACCTCCAGGAGGGGAGGTTTAACCTCCACCTTCCACCTCCGGTCCGGAAGTTTGGAAGTGGAGGGGGAGGTGAAAATTTGTAGGGTATGGAGGGTGGAGGTGGAAGGGGAGGTGATAATTTTCAGGGTACGGAGGGTGGAGGTGGAAGGGGAGGGTGATGAAAAATCACCTCCGGCAACCTCCGGCTGGTACTATCAAAAACAGAACGCCAAACATTTTGTCTCAAAACTAACTCATCCAGTGATGAGTTAGAGTCTTTCGCCATCTGTTTCGCTGACCAAATTTGTATACTTTTTTCTCATCCCTTTCATTTTTCGCATACCTCTCCGCTATCCATCTCATCCATCTAAACGACAAATACTTTTAGAAGCCATGGAAACCAATCTTACTCCAAACAATAACTTCGCAACTTCGATGTTCTCGGTTAGGCGCACCATAGGGTGGACAATAGTTTTGAAGAGGTACGCCGTACTCCGAATTCGGCAAACGAAGATCTCGAGAAGACTCAAGAGCACTCGAGAGCACTCAAAAAAATTTGAGTGCGAATGTTTAGAGGGGGTGAAATGGAGGTTTTATAAACCTCACCTCCTGGAGGGTGGAGGTGGAAAGGGAAGTGAAAATTTTTTTGGGTATGGAGGGTGGAGGTGGAAGGGGAAGTGAAAATTTTTGGGCTTGGAGGGTGGAGGTGGAAGGGGAAGTGAAAATTTTTGGGCTTGGAGGGTGGAGGTGGAAGGGGAAGTGAAAATTTTTGGGCATGGAGGGTGGAGGTGGAAGGGGAGGGGAAAAAATTTTGGGGTGGAGGTTCGGAGGGGGAAGTGGAGGTTGGTTTTACGCGGTTAACAGCTCTGCCAAGGACGTATACAAAAAATACAAATTTTGGGTGTTTCATACAAAAGTTGGATGAAAAATGCAAAAACCCCTATTTTTACTCGGAAAAATGCCAGTTGTTCGCTTCAAACGGTCTCTAGTTTCTAAAATAACATCTTCACGAGATTCGGCTCAACTTTTCGAGTAGTTTAATGTATGAGCTACGTTTTGGTATATAAGTTGTACGTAAAACTCCGTGGTTTTGCACTTTTTTCCCGTCGTTTATTATGTCCAATATTTTTTTGTATTTTCAGGTGATTCAATGGTGCAGACGAGACGTGCTACTGTGGTACGAAAAGAGATAACAACAAAGCAACCTGTCACTCTGAGCTTTGGATGATGCGACTGCTAGGCTCTCATCAGCAGTGGGTAACTTGCCAGAGTTACTGGAACAGAAACGTTTGATTGGTGTGGTGACTTTACAATTACTTTTCAAATCAATCTGATAGATATTGTTTCTCGACATATCTCCATACGAGCATAGCCACCACGCTGCTGTAAAACATTAAAGAGAGGAAGTTGGATGTGTTATTTGAAGCGGAAAAAAAGCTGCTCAATGGACAAAGTAAGTAATTCCCATACCTAATTCGAACTGGAACCTGATTGGAAAATTTTATTAGGCATTCCGATCACAGAAAGTCTACAATTGTGCGTCAATAATGATGATGCCCTCCGGCTTATTTTAATCACATTGTGTTCACGGCCACTGACTGCGGTACGTTAATTTTTTATAAAAATGGATAAAGCAAAATGAAAGATTTAGAAAGAGCGAAAAGACATTCTGACATTCATGGAGGAAAAGGGAATCGATCCATCAGCGTACCACTTTGTTCAGAAGTTGAAGTGATATTTTCGCTTTCAAAATATGTGTCAGGTCAATAATATTTTTCTTAACAGGGCACTTTCCGATATGACCAACCATCCCAGTTAAGAAGTACACCAAGGAGCAGGCACAAAGACCGTCAACATGTTTTCTAAGCTGCTAAATCACTAAGCTGCTAAATGTAAAAAATCAACAGGGGGGACCAAGGCAAAATGTGTAAAAAATCAACAGGGGGGACCAAGGCAAAATGTGTAAGAAATCAACAGGGGGGACCAAAGCAAAATGTGTAAAAATCAACAGGGGGACCAAGGCAAAATGTGTAAAAAATCAACAGGGGGGACCAAGGCAAAATGTGTAAAAAATCAACAGGGGGGACCAAGACAAAATTTGCACCGGATTCTCCATTAGCGCCATCACAGTTCTCGTTTCGTGATGGAAGGGGTCAAGAATCTTGTTCCTGAGAAGCATAATCTTCCAATAACCAAGGTTTTCTATTTGAACTGAGTTCGTTTTTTTCTGTCAGAGCAGTCAGTAGAAGCCTTACACTGCAAGGTGAATGGTGACAAAAGGCGGCTCTCCTGCATGCGCGAAAGAAAGAAGACGCTAAAAAAAATATTAGAAGTCTCTTTTGTAAGAAATCTTTTGTTTGATGGAAATTCGATTGATTTTTAATTGTTCAGTTGTTAGGGTTTTCAATAAAATTGTCGAAATTCAAGCAAAGTATCTAAAATTCAGAAATATTTTGAAAATGCACAAAAAGTTTTTTCAAAATTTGTAGCGTTTTGTTTATTTTTAATTAATCTAAAGTGCAGTTTTTGGGGGGCCGTGCAGTGTTGTGCGTTTGGCTCGTTTGCGAGCGAGCAGCTCGCGTCCTGTTAACAAGACGCGAGCTGCTCGCTCGCCAATAGATATGTAAGGCGAGCCATATGGCTCGTCTTACATAGAGAGCAAAGTGCTTGCGACACATACACGGGCCATATGGTTCGCGAGCCATTTGGCTCGCATACATAATGAGCGTATGGTTCAGCTCGCAAAAATAGAGTGAGTTAAAATAAAGCCCAAATCTTGTTTATTCTTTTCATTGTTGTAATTTTTTGTGTGTTTTTTTTGCAAACACTACGCTGATAACTTATCAGTGATAAGACTTTAGTCATTTTCCTTGTGTTTAACAATAAATCGACGGTTGAAACTCATAAGAACTTTTCGCTTTGCCAATATCCCATTAGTTGGGGCATTATGTCCGGCTGTGTGAAGTGTTAATTGAAAAAACATCCTCTCTACCGCTCTTTCATGAGCAGGTGATGATAAAACACAGAATGCTAACGACGAAAGTCTTGGATAAGCCTAGACGAGAATTGTTTCAAAAAATGCCTGTGTGAAACCTAACATACTTTTTTTATGACTATTCCAAAACGCAGCAGCATTATTTGGCGTTGTTGCTTTCCACATTTCTTTAAAATAAGACTCAATTTCAAAGTTTAGACCAGCTGTTTTTGTAACTGGTGTGACTGGACGCATATTTTGACCATAAAAGTCAAAAAGTGGTTTCTGGGTCGGTTGATATGTGGTACTTTGCACAGTGCTCGGATTTTCATTTCCATTACCAGATTCTGCTGCAAACTTCTGAGCCTAGATTATGCGTTCTAAAATAATTGGGCTAAAGTAAACTTTAAGGTGTCTTACGCTTAGACATCTGTAATATAAAATGTACAGTAATACAAACAACAACTCACGAAGAAAAATGAAAAATGAATATGAAAACGCAAAATATAAAGAAAAAAATGCCACAGAAAAGCAAAAATGGCAACTTTTTTGCAAATGCAAAAAAAGGGAGAAACGTCCTTTTACCAAGTAGTCATATGAGCGGAATTACAAAAACTCGAAAAATACTCAGGAAAACAGCATTTCACTACTGTCAAACCATCCTTAGAATGCTTGAATTAGTAAAGAAATCAAGTTGTGGAACCTGAAAAGCATAAAAGAAATTTGTGAACCAAGTAGATGACCACCTGGTTTTGTTGGTGCATGGAGCATTCAGTTAGTTTATAGATGAGCATTTGAATTAACAAGGGTAATTTTCAAGACAAAAATGGAAATAAATAATAATTTAAAAAACCGACGCGAACTGTCCCCGATGCGAACTGTCCGATGCGAACTGTCCTATGTCCAAATATTTTCAGCTAAAATTATAGTTCGCAATTGCGCCTAATTAGGCGCACTGCGCCAAAATAGCTTGGCGTTTTGTCATCCTGCAACTGCGCCTGAAGAGGCAAGGACATAGCTTGCCTTTTCAGGCGTAGCTTTGAAGGACATAGCTTGCCTTTTCAGGCGCAGTTGCAGGATGACAAAACGCCAAGCTATTTTGGCGCAGTGCGCCTAATTAGGCGCAATTGCGAACTATAATTTTAGCTGAAAATATTTTTCTAAAATCTTTCAAATTTTATTGCGGTTTTGGAAGAGAATTTTGGCTAGAGTCGCACTACATCGAATTTTGGTCGCACTATATCGAGGGTAAGCTTTGACAAGTTTCCGTATCCGCCAACCAAGTCATTTTCTCAATCGAACTATATCGCGACTCGCACTATAACAGAGTCTCACTATATTGAGACTTGACTGTATGCTCAAAATAAAAGACAAAATTTTTAGGACATTTTGTACCTCTGGCAATTCTGTTTTTAATCCATTTTGCCAAAAATCATCAAATTTACTCTACAAAATTTTGCAGCTGATCTCCTATTAAAGCCATGTTGCGCGCAAGGATCTACAACCTCTGTCTCTATGCAAAGGTTGTAAATAGACTTCTTAGCACTTCATCTGTGCAGCACGCATTGGGCAGTTCTCTCTTTCGATCAAACGCTGTTGAGTTCCGAAAATTATTTCTGCTCTCACTAGAAGAAACCATGCTATGGGGTAGATCCACCATATTTCTCTGTAAATTATAATTTTCAAAATTTTCAGCCAAACGTTTGGGATCAAGACGAGTTCCAGCGGAGCCGAGACCATTCAAAAAAAAGCCAGATATTTCAGCTAAGAAGGAGGTACTAAAAGATGCAAAAAAGGATGAACCTTTACAGGAATTATTAAATAGAGGTACTTTTTAAAGAATTCCGCTTTCTCAGTCAAATTTGACATGTTTTTTCAGTTAGCCAGATGGTGGAAAAGGAAGTGAAGACTACAGACTTCAACAAAATGCCGCCAACACCAGACAAAAACAAGCTCATTTTCACGTTGGTTGCATTTTCTATACTCTTTCTGCTCCCGATTTTATTGATCATGGCAGCAAACCCTCCGCTTCGTGAGTTTTATTTTATTCGTTCTTTTTATAGCTCCTTATACTAATTTTTTTCCGGAACTGGCTTTAAGCTTTTGTTACAAAGGAATCTTAGTCACTATGATTTTCACTTTAGCTAAACTCTGCCAACAATTTGAACAGCAAATCGGTTAATTTGATATTTGGTGATATTTGATATTTAAGGCCTAATCATTAGAAAAAAGTTGAAAAATTCGTACAGAAGTTCAATGATTAGAAAAAAATTGAATTCCCAGGCACCACCTAGTATTAGCGGAGGCATGCCCTTTAAGTCGACGTTTGATATCCCTGCATGTAGATCAAGAACTAAATTTAAAATTAACCGAAGGTATGTCGCTGTTGTGAAATTGTAAAAAATTCAAATTATTGATCTTTGAAATTGAAATAATTTGTCTATTTATTTATGTAGGGCCGAAAATCAGCAAAACGCTTAGGTATTATATGCATTAGAATCATTTTTTGAAAGCTTTAAACCTCGATTTTGGAAAAAGATATCAGAAAAAGTGGATTTCCCCACATTCTTATCCAGCTTTTTATTATCACCATCATTTTTTAGATGCGTGGGGCGATTTTCATACAAAACTTTTGCAATCTGGACAGGTTTTTTTCTTTTTTATACTCTATAATCCTTGTAGAAAACTTTTTTTGTGTTGAGATCCATAAGATTATTACGATGCCTGACGAGCGTGCCTTAATCATCACTACTGATGGCGCTCGCCATCTAATCTACGTGTCTGATCCTGAAAAGTTGGCCAGAGATATCAAAACAGCCGAAGGTTATTTGCCTCCCGAGCGATGGGTCTTGATTGAATCTATGCCTTCCTCAAATCTTATAACGTAGGAACTTTTTTTTGAGTACGATCTGATATTAATATTTTAATTTAAGGCTCTTCGTTATGGCTTCCTTTGTACTTGTCACCTATATGCTGTTTAAGAACAAGTCAATGTCGTCCTTCAAGCTTGACTTTTCGGTAGGTTGCATTTTTTATTTATTCGTTTTGGAGTGCTTGGACTATCCCACGTGTCTTTATGTAGAAGATTGTGTGGGGTATACTTTTTGTAATGTCATAGAAAAATTTCAGTCAGCCTTCAAAAACCACGTGAAAATCTACGATCCGAAAACTGCGGAGAACAAATTGAATTTGAAGTTCCGAGATGTGGCTGGTCTTCATGAGGCTAAAGTAGAGGTCAAAGAGTTTGTGGACTATTTGAAAAAGGTTTTTTTTTCATTATCTAATACTCGTGTTCAATGCTGTTATTTGAAGCCTTTGAAATATACGAAATTGGGTGCCAAGCTTCCCAAAGGTGCACTGTTAACCGGACCTCCTGGTTGTGGGAAAACGCTTCTGGCTAAAGCTCTTGCTGCGGAATCGTCTGTGCCTTTCATTTCCATTAATGGAACTGGTGAATTAAATTTACATAAAATAATCTAATTATGTTGTAGTTATTTGTAGTTATTTAGAGTTCGTCGAGATGATTGGCGGAATGGGTGCCAGCCGTGTGAGGGACCTGTTTAAGAAAGCCAAGTCTATGTAAGGAACTTGTTGGTAGCCTTATTCTGTCAATAGCTTATTTTAGGGCGCCTTGCATTATCTATATTGATGAAATCGATGCAGTTGGTCGCAAAAGAAATGAGCAGTTCTCGTCCGGCGAAGAAGAACAGGTATTGCTATTTGATTGCCCTTTTTTCAATATTGTTTGTCTTCGATGAAATAGCACATATAAATAATTATTCAAATTAACCGAAAATCAGTTTTGTTAAAAGTTTTATCTGTTTTGAAAAACACCAAAAATTTCAAAAATTATTGGCGTAAAATTTCGATATTGTTTAAAAACGTACTGGAAACAATAGGCCAATAGATATCTACAGTCAAACCTCGGTTATCCGGCACCCCTGGGGACCGGCCTCAAGGTGCCGGAGAACTGGAGTGTCAGTTGACAGAGAAGAAGCCAACCTCAGCCAAATGAAGTATACTTAAGGTGCCGGATAACCGAGAGTGCCGGGTAACTGGAGTGCCGGATAACCGTGGTTTGACTGTAATTAATTCCATTTTTCAAAAAAAACATCGTGTTCCACACCAAATGATTAACGATGAATTTGAAATTTTTAAAAGGATCATCCTGAATAGGATCAGCCTACTTTACAGTCTAATAAAGACCTTTCTGTCAGTCTCTTGGTTTCACCTGCGCTACTTAAATTAGTTTTATTTCAGACACTTAATCAGCTTCTTGTGGAAATGGATGGCATGAACTCTAATGAAGGAATTGTTGTGATCGGATCTACGAATCGTGCGGATATCTTGGACAGAGTAGGTTTCCTTTGTTGCTACTCAGTTTTGAACCCCTATTTTATAGGCGCTTCTACGTCCTGGTCGCTTTGATCGTCATATTTCGGTGGATTTGCCCACAGTTATTGAGAGGTATTTCTGATATCCTTAGGACCTGATTAATAAAAACTTTGCATAGAAAGGAGCTGTTCGACATGTACCTGAGAAAGATCAAGCTCGAGAATGAACTGCTAAACTTTAGTCAGGTAATGTCCTGCTTAAAATAGTTTTCTACTTCCACCTGCAAATAACTGTCGGAAAATTTAGCGTCTAGCCCAAATGACTCCTAGCTTTAGTGGTGCTGACATTCGTAAGCTTTTCCTGTCATATATCCTGTCTGGCCTGGATATGTGACTTCTCTTTTAAGGTAACATCACAAATGAGGCAGCAATTCACGCCGCGACGAATAATAAAAGTATCGTTTCTCGGGAAGATCTAAACTATGCTCTAGATAAGATCATTGCTGGTCAGTTATTGATATCTAGTATCACTTTAAGGTTTCAATTGCAATCTTTTAGGCCCCGAAAAGCGTGAGATCTCATCTTTTTGCCATAATTGTGTTTTTTTCAATTGCATTACGTTTTGCTTTAGGTAGTAAAGTATTGGTCAAAGAAGAACGCGAAATAGTCGCATATCATGAGTCAGGTACACGTAAGTAACAGTGTAAAGTATTTTTAATTTCGTTTCCAGGTCATGCTCTCGTTGGTTGGTTGCTTGAACATACGGATGCGTTGCTCAAAGTCAGTCTAAAATTAGTATCAAGTTTAATTGCTTTAACAGCGTGTTCTCTTATAGGTCACTATTATTCCGCGTACTTCCGCAGCTCTTGGCTTTGCGCAGTACAGCCCAAGAGATAGAAAGCTCTTCACAAAGGAAGAAGTAAAATTTCAGCTAGTGTCACTTTTAGTACTTAAAATATCGTCATTTCTTAGTTGTTCGACCGGATGTGCATGATGCTAGGTGGAAGAGCAGCCGAAAATGTGATATTCAATCGCATAACGACTGGAGCCCAGAATGACTTAGAAAAGGTATGCAAACTGTCAAGAAATGACACAAATAGAGGTTTTTATATATTTTGAGCTTATGTTTCAATTTTTAACACTGATGTGCAGTGTTGTAAAAAACTAAAAGTTGGCACCGGCACCAGCACCGGACATACCGCTTGGCACCGGCACCGACTTAAAACACCGGTGCCGGCACCGACCACTTGAAATGTTGGATAAAAAAAGATAGTTTTTTGAAAGATATCGTAAGATTCAGCAAAATGAGAAAAATGCAAAATTTTGTTTTTAATGAAGGTTGAAAACGTCATGAAAATATGGCAGCAATAAAATTAGACAACAGTTAGCTTAAAATGTGTGATTTATTATAATTAACTCTTTTCTAATGTATTTACCGGTGTGTCTTTTTATCAGTTCGACGATGTCCAGTCCAACAACCATTATTTTCTGTTTTGATGAATAATTCCTGAAGCATACCCTTTGTCGTCACAACGTCGACAGTCAAAGAGAGTGTTTTTCCAGCTGCATGAATTCCTTTGTTTATGCTGTAATATAATGACTGGATTCTTGCGCTTGGTTGGAGTCAGTAGCTTTAAGCAGCTGTTTGTCATGCCGCAGGTATATTAGGTCTCTCTTGGTTGTCCGATAAACTCGTAGACTGGTGGGAGAGCCTACACCACCTCCAATGACCAAAGCTGAGTGGAAACTCCACGTAAAAGAAATCTTGATACAAATCATAAACATGGAAATTTGAATCGGCATCTGTGAACAATTTCTGTTATTGACACTTTTTAAGTAACATCCTGTCGTTTTTTACAAATAAAAGCTCAGCTTTTCTTAAAATTGATCACAATTTTAACAGAAAAAAGATAAAAAAATACGGCACCACCTCAAAAAGTTCGCGCACCAGCACCGGACCTTTTTTCGCACCGCACCGGTGCCAAGTCAAAATGTGGCACCGGTGCCGGTGCTTTTACAACACTGTTGATGTGTCTCACACCTTCAATTGTTTTCCAGGTGACCAAGAACGCTTATGCCCAAATTAGGAACTACGGGATGAATGACACAGTTGGTCCACTAAGTTTTACGCCTAGTCCTGGCACTGAGGAAATAGCCAATTTCACCAAGAAGCCATATAGCAAGAGATTCCAGGTTACTTTCCTGAATTAGTTAAAAAATATTACGTCCTTTGATTTAGGGGATTATGGACCAAGTAAATTTTTTTAATCAATGTTTGGTCTTCATCGTGGTTTTATTGCGAAATATTTAGGAAGTAAACGAGCTAGTCAGCAAAGCGTATTATGTTACTGAATCACTTTTGAAGGCTAACAAAGACAAGCTTGAGATCATAGCCAAGGAGCTGTTAAGTTGCGAAACGTTGTCTTACGAGGATGTGAAGAATTTGATTGGTCCACCGAAATTTCCTGGGAAACAAGTAATAGATTTGGATAATCAAATTCTTCCTGACATCAGCAATTGAATGCCTAGTTTTTTGTTGTAGGATACTATTGTAAATGTTCGTTATGAGAAAAGAATAAATAAAGTATGGATAAATGGACGAGTTTTTTCGCTTATCAAGAAGAGGAGTAATTATAAGAGATTTCTTTATCGTGGTCAACATCACGGCTTTGATCCGGGTTGAGGGGCGGTCTGTTTTTCCTATAGCCATTTTTTGCTGTAGGCTATGTGTGACATACAAGAAGGGTGATATATAAGGGAGATCTTTTCCCACACTCTCTCCACAGCTGGTTCATTGGCTGCTTCATTTGTGTGGCAGTGATTTTAAAATTATGATGGGTAGGCTGACCTTCACCCTTACTGGATTTTTGACAGTTTTGTCTATTGTGACCATGGAACCCTTAGTCAACACAGTTCATTGGCGTAAAAAAAATTTGCTGCTTTTTGTTTAACTTTTGCAGAATCACTTTAGAATGGCGCGACCTTATCTGTGAAACTGAAAATGGCTCAGGACCAGACAAAATTTCTGAAAAGGCAGCGGAATGCTCGATTGGTGTGTGAATGGCCAAAAATTTTGACTGTCCAATAAGTTTTCAAATATGTTTAGCCCTAAGAGAAGCTGAGCGTGACACTCAAAGAAGAACTGCCGAGAAGAATGCAGGATGTTTTGATGTAAGTATATAGTTTTGCTATCAGGATCTATTACATACTTAAAGTAAAATTCAGGAGGTTGTTAACGGAACTACTCGATCATACTGTGAGAAATAATTATAAATTTTTTTGCTAATTGTTCCACTTAAGGTGATATTTTATGTCCAGGAGCTGATACAGTTTATTTGATCAAGAGAACCCCACAGGTTAGTGTACAGTCGACTCTCCCTATAGTGTACACCCAGGGGACCGAGCCTAGAACTGTACACTATGGAGAGTGTACACTATAGAGAGAGTAATTTGCCTTATTCATGAACAGGTGTACATTCTAGAGAATTTATATTTACAAGATTCACCAAATTCAGACAAATTTATTAAAACAAACAAAATTCAACATCAAACAATTGGTTAAACAAAATAATCTGTGAGCTTTTTCTGTTTTAATTTCTCAAAGCGTTCTTTGGCCAAGGCATCGTCGAGTTGATCAAACAGTTTGAGAGTGGCAGGATTTGTGACTGTGTCCGCATAGCGCTGAAGGATTCTTAATGCTTGGCTGGCTCTTCGAGCAGTGACTGCAGGCTCTTCTTCGAATTCCACCACTTCATTGTCGCTGTCCTCTTCGGTTGGTTCAATTTATTTGCTTGTGACATCCTCAGCGATTTCCTCCATTGTGAGAGCTCCACCAGTTTTGAGTTGGTCGTCCACCGCCAAATATTCTGCCAGATCACCTTCTACTTTATTGTTTGCTTGAAGTTTAGCCCAGAGTCTGTCCATTTCGGCAAGGATGTTTTCTCCTTCTTCGTCCCCTTCTTAAAACAAGAGTATTCAACAACAGTCAATATCAATTGAACTAAAAAAATCCACCTCTTCGTTAATCACAAAACCCGCCTTTCAGAAGCAGCGACTTAAAGTTTCTGGCTTGACTGCATCCCAGGAACATCGGAGAATTGGAGAGCGTGGAGAAGGTTGATCTTGTACTGGCGCTCTTCATCGATTGCTGAGATGCGAATTTCACCCAAATAATCGAATATTTTTGTTGGCCCTATCCTTCCTCTATCTTAATATTACACCAAATTCACCCTTAGCCAAAATTGTGAATGATGGTGACTTTAACTCCGAGGTTTAAATTATATGCTAACAAAGGTAATGTTGACAATACATATAAATTTAGAAACCTTGTAACTTTTGAACATGAGTTATCAGTATATTGAAGCTGGAAAAATTTGATAATTGGTGTTAAAATGTGGAATCGGGATAAAAATCGAACTTGAATGTCTATATACAGGGTGAGTCAAGATTTTCTAACACTTTTAAATGGTCATAATTTTTTGTCCTCGCACGATTTCGAAATTCTGTAAACGCAGATCGACTCAGTTTTTTACGACAATTTTTTTGGTATATTTGGTTTGAAAAAAAAATTTTGGTCAAAATTTTCGAAATTTGCCTTGGTCCCGTTGTGGTTTGAAAAATGACCAAAATTTTTCAAAATTCCGCCCTTCCAAAATTTTGGTTTTTTTATTGCACGCGTCGCTTTTATTGCTATTCATCGTATTCCTTCGTTATTTTTGCTGCTTCTTGCATCTGTGTCCAATTCAGGTGCAATTCACACCTCAAGAAAAAACTGTTTGCGTCGTTTCGTTCGCTAGTTAAGGCAGTCTAAGTGTTGTTCGTCGCCAGTTTCGCACTCGCTTCGGGGATCCTCACAGAAAACCTTCTCGCGCAAGCATCCTTCAGTGGCATGATGAATATCTAGCACGTGGAACGAGCGAAAGAAAGAAGGCACAAGGTTAGGTTACACACGGTTAAGCCTTTAAGGTGGTATCCCCATGGTTTGAGATGGGTTCGCAACGAACTGAAAGAAGCTGAGGTTATCGAAGCGTTTCGAGCTGATGTGAACAAAAGCACGCGATAGCTAGCCTTGCAGGATAGGATGCCTTCACAAAAGACTGTCTGGAGAATCTTGCACGTAAGTTTGCAGACTGTGTTTGTTAAGCTGGTTGTTATTCCCATTCTTAGGACACTAAATTCCACCCGTACAAAATGAGTCTGCGCCACCAAATTCTGCCAGTGAATCAAGCCGCTAGAGTGGAGCATGCAGTTAATCAATTGGGCCTCTTCGATGTCTCTCGCCGCTTTCTCGACAACGTTTTCTTTTCCGACGAGTGCCACTTTCATCTCCACGGATGAGTCAATCATCAGGTTTTTCCAGACATCAGTCTTTTCATTGTTGCGTTTCCTTTCTTTCAGAATTTTCGCTATTGGGCACAAACGAATCCTGGTTTAGGGAAGAGCCGCTTCACTCGCTTCACCTTCGTGTTTGGGCTGCGATTGGACGTCATGGTGTAAGCGGGCCATATTTCTTCGAATAGAGTGCCACAGGTGCAGTCTACCTCCAAATGCTTCAAAAATTCTTTATTCCTCGAGTTCAGGGTATGTCAATCAAACGTCATTAATTAATCATTATGATAATTTGTTTGGTCTTCAGGTATCTGGTATTCATGCAAGACGGAGCGCTGCTGCTGTGCGTGATTGCTTGGACGCAAATTTTCCGCTTCGATGGATGGGACGATGGACTCCTACTAAGCCTGCTCCTTTCAAATGGCCTCCGTACTGTCCGGACTTGACACCTTGTGACTTTTTCTTGTGGGGTTATCTCAAAAGCCGGATCTATCGAACGTGGCCGGCTAACCTGAACGAGCTCTGAGAAAGGATCGTCAATGAATTTGAAATGCTCCCGCAAGAAATGGTCAACCGATAAATCGAATCATATGTGCGCCGTCTGAAAAGATGCCTTGATGTGGAAGGAAGGAGTGTGGAGCAAACCTATGGAAATTAAATGTTCTTCTGTTCTTGTGTTATCTTATTTTGTTGTTAAGGGATACGGAATTATCATCGAGTCGAAAAGCGACGCGTGCAATAAAAAAAACCAAAATTTTGGAAGGGCGGAATTTTGAAAAATTTTGGTCATTTTTCAAACCACAGGGGACCAAGGCAAATTTCGAAAATTTTTGACCAAAATTTTTTTTTCAAACCAAATATACCAAAAAAATTGTCATGAAAAACTGAGTCGATCTGCGTTTACAGAATTTCAAAATCGTGCGAGGACAAAAAATTATGACCGTTTAAAAGTGTTAGAAAATCTTGCCTCACCCTGTATTATGGATGCTTTATTTTTTATAAAAAATTTCTAGGTGCACCGTTCTTGTTTTGTATTCTTTACCCATCGGCTTGAGAGAAGAGGAGAGAACTGGTAAGTAAAATAAATTATTTGACAAATATTTACAAAATTTAATAAATTTAGGTATTTGTGGCGTCACAAGGAGTAGGTTTTATTATTTGATTTTACGAATACATCGCTGCGAAATAGCATGAAAATGGGTTTCAGTTGTCGCCAGTCACAAATAACTTTCACGATTCGATGTGAATTTTTGTTTCCAAGAACACATTTCCCAAAGGATCAAGAAGTATTCAGCAAGTTGAAGAGGAGAATTTAAAAAGATTTGTTATATTGTTGTTGCAAATCACAGTTGAATGCTTCGAGTATAGTCGTATTCCACCTTAAATTATTATTATTTTTAATCATTTATTTGGAAAATAAAAATGACAAACCGTTGGAATGACTGCCTGAAATAGTTGGAAAAATGAAATTTTGTATTGCAAATACTCTAAAAAACAACTGACCTGAACAAATTTGAGAAAGACGTAGAGGTAGTCGAGCACAGACAAATCCTTGCCGTTGTCGAGGAATTGTTCAATCAAACGCTTCATAACAGCCGCATGTCTATGCGTCAGAAATTTGGGTTGGGTTTAAAAAAAGATTGGAGCTAGTCCGCAAAGGCTTGTGCCTTTTGAACAACTCTCAAGTACAGTCGAACCTCGATAAACGGACACCCCCAATAAGCGTGGTCCCGTTCGATAAAATTACACTCGATAAACGGCTTAACACCTTAAATATTTTGCAACATTTTTCATAATTTTCAGTGATTTTTTGAAATTTTTAAATTTCCATTAACATTTTTCGTTGCCATTTTTGCTTTTCTGTGACATTTTTTCTTTATATTTTGCGTTTTCATATTCATTTTTCTTCGTGAGTTGTTGTCTGTATTACTGTACATTTTATATTACAGATGTCTAAGCGTAAGACACCAGCGAAAACAGTTAAATTGATAACCCGGCTCTTGCAATAAACGGAAACCTT
Organism: Ditylenchus weischeri; assembly: GCA_029231635.1. Lineage (NCBI taxonomy): Eukaryota > Metazoa > Nematoda > Chromadorea > Rhabditida > Anguinidae > Ditylenchus > Ditylenchus weischeri. The sequence continues at coordinate 97,122 of JAMRYI010000208.1, forward strand.
AGAGAGTCCCCGAGGGATGTCCGTTTATCGAGATTCGACTGTGCCGTATAATTCATAGTTGGGTAGGCCGGAATGCAGTATCTCTACGTGTCCCAAAATTGTGTTTAAACCACTTTTTGCAACGTTTTAGACACTGAAACGTGTAGAAAACATGTTTTTTGGTGGCGGAAAGACATTTTCGGAGAAAATATTTTTTTGCAATAATTTGTAATTTTTGTCAAAAACTCTTTTTTTAACATTTTCGACCCTACTGGAGTATAACCCCCCATCCCCCCACTCCCGAAATGTGTCTAAGGTATGTGGATGTGCGCATCTCAACCCCAACCCTTCTCCATGCATCCAGAGTCACTTTCGAGTGATTTGTGTCTAAGGTATGTGTTTCTAAACACCCTATATCAACCTAAAATCACCTCAGGAGTTCAAAAAAGACATTATTTTTTCCCCTTCGAGGGCGCATGGGCTTGGTTGCTTGGCTTGAGATGCGCACACCCACATACCTTAGACGCAAATCACTCGAAAGTTACTCTGGATGCATAAAAGCAGTATGCATACCATAGTTTCTTTATGCGGTAGGCCCCAATTAACAAAACTATGTTCAAATTCCACCTTTTCGGATGAGCCTTCAGGCAGAGCCATGGAGAACTGAAAAAACGCAAGAGCAAAATATACCACTCGTCACCAAATAAAAAAAAATTTTGACAAAAATGTCAAATTTTTGTAAAAAAAATATTTTCTCCGAAAATGTCTTTCCGCCACCAAAAAACATGTTTTCTACACGTTTCAGTGTCTAAAACGTTGCAAAAAGTGGTTAAAACACAATTTTGGGACACGTAGGGATACTGCACTTTAGCCGTTGGGTATCCCTATATACATGTACCCAACCATCTTACTCCGAAAACAGTCCCTTTACCTGCATGGATGAATAGTAGCAAGGACCAAATTGGCTACTTGAGGGTGAGGCTCCATGGTGATGGTTTTGTCGGCGTGTTCCTCAAAATGAATCAATTTGATCAAACCATATACTAAAAATAGTAGAAAATACTACTTGAGAGAAATCCTCTTTCATTTGGACCACACTCAACGGCTTGCCTTGCTCGTCGTAGCCGAGCAGCCAAAAACGAGGCACCTGAGTTGCGAAAAGAGTAGGGATTGCAAGAGTTGCAATGTGCTGTTGTTACCTGGTAGTATTTGTCATAAGTGATGTGGAGATCATAAGTCCTGGTGGCCAATAATTCCTCTTCCCCGTTTTGTACATCATTTTTGGCCTCTTTGTGATATGTTATATAACAGTTCGGATCTTCATCCTGCAATAAGTTTTTGTGTAAAGCAGTCAAAAAAGGACTGTTTAATGCATTTTCTTAGTTCCCTCGAGCTTTGCCGATTCCGCTTTTTCGATTTTAAATTTTCACCAGAAAACAGGAGATTGACCCAAAATTTTTCCGATTTTCGAAGGGTTGAAAAATTCCGCCACCGGGGCGGAATTAGAGACAATACGGTGAATGGTGTATTGCTAACTGGTCGGGTTTCAGGCAGTCGTTTTCACTCGAAAGTAACACCATGGCAGGATTTTAGACTGACCAAAGCCAGTTTTTTAGTTATTATTTTACGAATTTTAAAGATGGACGATAAGCAGCGGCGTCAGGGCGTTTGTCCTATTTTTTCCATTTGGCCCAAATGATTTGGGACAAAAGTGGAAAACGCCTTACGTAATGCGTTTGTCCACTTTTGTCCCATTTTTGAATTCGCGCCTTTTTTAATTTTAAATTTTTGTTTTGTGAAGAACTTTTATCATTTAAAATGTTTTTCAATAATCCAGCCTCAGTTCTAATGGATGGTCCATGCAGCAACGTAACTAAGTGGTCGTCCATTTTTTGTGCATTTTTTTATGTTTTCCTGGTTTTAAAGCCTGTTTTTCGCACTAATTCGAGCATTCTAAAAAAGGTTTGATAATTGTAAATGCCATTTTGAGAGGTATATTTTGAGTATTGCAAGTGAAATCGCCGTTTAAGCAATATCAAATCGTGTTCAGGACACTATTCTGGAAAGGGTACAATCATTGGAGCACCCAGGGGTGCATGGGAGTCTATAGTCAGCTCCCAACCTCCCCCCTCCGTCAAAATTTTTTTGCCCTTGTTATCCTTTTTTGCCTTTTTAGCCACCCCAGTCAGGATTTTTAGCTTATTTAGCACCACCAAACGCCACCCCCCTTCAAAATTTGAAATTCAAAAAGGAGCGAATTCAAAAAATGGGACAACAGTGGACAAACGCTTTACGTAACAAGGGTGCACCGGAAGTTCCGATTTCCAATTTCGATTTCCGATGTTTTCCCACGATTTCCGATTTCCGAAAAAATGAATCGAATTTCGGAATTTTCGGAACAACATAGGCTATTCTGATTCGAATTCAAAAATTCATTTTTGGCTGCCATTTCTCACTCGATTTCTCACTCTTTTTGATTTTCATATGCCTGACGAGTCAAAGTGGGAAACGTTTTTCGAGCGGAATGTTCCGATTTCTGATGTTTTTGGAGTTCCGTTCCGATATTTTTCGTGTTCCGGTGAACCCCTGTTACGTAAGGCGTTTGTCCACTTTGTTCCCATTTGGGACATACATGGTCAAAAGCCTATGCACCTAACCAGCAGCAAGAAATACCAATCAATGAGGTTGATGTCATTATATACAGGTTATTTCTCTGACCCGGATGGGGCGGCCAGACCCAAAAATAAAAAATTAAAATTTCTTACGGGCCGGGCTAAAATAAAAAATTCTGGGTCGGGCCCAGTATTAAACTCTTTTGTCTAGCACTATACTCTATCGAATGGTCTCGCGAAAAATGTATGTCGCAGCATGGATAAATTTTCAACCCTACTTTTTATGCCTCATTGCTGAAGGCCACCCAACCAAATTATACTAATTCCAACCTCAAGAGCTCCGCTCTCAAGAAAAGAGTCCATGTCTACTGGAGGTGCATCGTCATCATCATCATCAGCACTTTGATTGGTATTTTCCGGTGGATTATCTACCTTCTTGGCTTCTACCAACTCAGCTTTTTCCTTCAAAGTGGTAAAAATGAAACAATTGACCTTCATGTATGGCTTTTTACGTACTTCGAGTTCGAGTTAGAAGAGGTGTTCATAATGCTCAAAAATCTCAAAAAATAAACTCGAACTCGATGGTGTTTACGTACTTCGAGGTCCAAGTGTTGAAAGTGTTGATGTATATAGCTCAGACTGCTCAGAATCTCACCCCAGAGCGGTCGAAAGCCACTAAAAGTTGGTTTTTGGAGGGTTTACTAAAGTTGGGGTTCAAGTTATACACATGAATACCTTCGAACTTGAACTCGAAGTACGTGAACACCTTCGAGTTTGAGTTCAGGTAAGAGGTGTTCACATAGCCGAAAATCCGACTTGGAACTTGAAGTATGTGAACAAGACATAATGGTTAGCAACACTACCTTGTCTGGACCAGCCGAGGACTCGGGCTTGTCGCCGAAGAAATGGTGTGTGTCCACCCATTCATCTATTGATCCCCCTTCTTGCAGTCCCTCATCAATTATCTGACGAATAGGGGGATAATTAGATGTAAGGGTGTACTAAAGCTGCAAACATACTTTTTCAAGTTTACTATCATAATCCATCTGACCACACCGCTGTGTGCAAGGCACATGGCGAGTCACCAGAAATTGTTTGTTGACAGGTAGGTAGTCTTTTGACCTAAGTTTATATTTGTTATTTACGACTAAGTGGTGATCACGCATCACTATTGTAGCACAAATTCGTGAAAAAATTCTACGTCCATTTTAGGCCGGTGTGGGTGATTTCTCTGTCCGAAAAGTCTGCTTTGTGGACCAAATTTCTTGTAAAATGTTGTATACAGTTGTGCATCAAGATTTTATTTTTGGCTCATGATGGGTACTTTTTAAAATAAAATATAAAAATTAAAAAAAAACCACCCCGACCGGTCTTATGCCCCCAAACCATTTTTGTCACAGTTATGCCCTTGATGTTTTTCTGTATGAAATATGCAGATAGAAGCAGACAAATTTTTCCTCTTCTAATTGTCCTTGAGTTGTGCTTCCCAAGAAGTGGCGTTACAGTAAGAGCCCACTGTACTCAACTATTCAGACTTAAAAAAAACCCACTTGCTAGCATCTCCAGCCTTAGACCAGGACCATGTGGGACAATGGTGCACCAGGTGATCTCCTAAATACACATACATTCATTCCACTTAGAAATACCTAATTTAAGTGTTTTAGTAGCCCACCGGCGGCCACAAATTCTTCTGGTGTCAACACTCCAGTCTCCTTGAATTTCGACTCTTTCAAAATGGGTGTTAACATCTCTCCTACAAATAATTTGGATAAAACAATTTTTTTTGGCAAAACCTCAAAAATATGTTCTTACCAACACTAAGAGCAGCACTTTTAAACGAATTCACCAAGTCATTCATTTTTCTTGTTGATTGAAAAAGTTGGTTTTGCTCAACAATGACCGACTACCAACTCACTAATCTACCTGAAAATCAGATAAGAATCAAAAATGATGAATGCCAAACTTTTTTGGTTTAAATTTTTGTAAAAAATCTGGCGGTTTATACGATATAGCGTCTTTGAAAAAATCATGCTTTGGTGTGCGAGGCTTTTTATAAAATTGTAAAAAATCAGCTTTGACCACCAAGGCAAAATGTTTAAACATTTTATACCTAAACCTTTTTTTCAAATGCATCTGATTTAGGTGTAGGTTACACGTTGTTTTTGAAATTTGTTGTCTTTTCCAAAAAAAAATCGGCAAATTCCAAATCCTCGGTATTCGTTGAACTAGACTAACTAAACAGAATTAGTAAACGACTTTAATGAAACCGGGTAGAGTCGAATCTGCCTGAGCCAATTCTAATCGGACACAAATGCTTTCAGCTTTTTACAAAATTAACAGTTTAGTGGTGCCTTTTGCAGCGAAATAGTTGTGATTGTCGCTAGCTTATCTTATCCTGTTTTTTCTTCAAATATAATTCAGCATGCCAATCGGCTATCTATATGAGGCTTTCATACAATGTAAAGCAGCCCCAAAAAAGCTGAGAACTTTATTTTTAAAATGCAGTTATAAATAATGCTAAGAATGCTATTAGAAATAATGCGAAAACCATGAAAACATATCACTGAGATTATATGAAGCTTATACAGTTGACTAATATTTAGTTAGACAATTAAAAAAGGCAGATAGCTTGATAGCGTAAAATATTGAAAATACTATAAATCAGGTAATACGGGTGCTAATGATGACAAATTGTCCATCTGGTCAATGAAAATCCCAGGTCCGACACCCACATTGTAGAGCACTCCACTGGCTAAGATTCGGGTGGTAGTTTACTGGGGAGAATTTTTTGACCAATTTTATTGCAAGGGTCCTAGAAATAAATTTACAGTGATATAACCCGATTTACCTTGTTAAATTGTAAAACTTTTCTATAATTTAAATTTACCATTATGAGCGCTTTGACAGGCTGTGCATTATGATACTTTTAGGAATTTGGATAATTTTGGTAAAATACAAAGATTAAAAAATAATAACTTTTAGTCGTTTTTTTCTATTTTGCCAAAAAAATGTCCGAAATGATTTTTCTTCAGCAATTGAACAATTCTACATATTGATCACCCCCATTTTTAGTTTAATAAAGAATTACAGAGACTTAGGTGTAACATAGCAGTGGCATATATGAATATGTAATATACTGGGATGATTAACTGATTGGTTCTTTGGTACGCTTCAAGTCTCCACAATGGTGTAATTGCCACAACAGATCCAGCAGGCCAACATACAGCAGATGATTGCTTGAACGGTGATGCAAATGCCTATGCCCAACATTATTTTGTACTCTTCGGTGCGAGAGTAGTCTGCAAAATTCAGATTGGAATTATTATTTGGAACTGAGATAATGGTTGGTACCAGAATTGTCTATCAAGTAGACAGCGCACACAATCAGCGAGAGGACGGCAAAACAGGCGATTATGGTGTGAAGAGTCACATCCACCTGCAGAATTATGAAAATATTAAGAAAATATGGGTACGAAGTGCACAGTTAGCGAGTTTTCTTCATAAATTTATAGCGACTAAGTTAGTCTGGCTAGTCAAAGACTTCGCACATCCATTGTGGCCATGGTATAAAAACAGTTATCAAAAATACAGGATTCCTATTAAAAAATGATTTTTTTAGAACTGATCACTCCTGTAATTTTTGACCAGCTCAGTCTGACCTCTTAGCCAAAAGCTTATTTTTTCACTGCAAAATTCACTACTTACACATCTGAAATCGGCCAACCAACTACTTATAAAATATCCAAAATGTCAAAAAGGTACAAAAAACCTTGTGGAAAGGAAGGAATCGGTTGAGAACAGAAGGCAACGACCATCCCAGCAAAAATCCATTAGCCAAGGTGATAATGACAAAGGTACGGGAGTGGTAACTCCACCTAAACACCACAAATAAAGTTAAATTTGCGTCACAAACAGTCAAAAACATACATATTTTTTGGTTGGAGGAAAATAAGAACCAACACAATGATTCCGAGAATCTAAACTTTTTTCAATTTGGAATTATTAAAAAAACTTAAAATTACCGCAGTGATCAGTTTCACAGCCCACAATGGTATGATTCGGGCAAATCTACCACCGCTAGTGGTGGTCCTTGTGGTCGTTATGGTTCTGAAAAAAATAAAATAAACTGTGTCTCAATAAGAGAAAGGTGCAAGAAAGCTGTAGTTTTTTTTTTCAATTTTTAATAAATGGATTAATTCCTAGTGGCAAAATTGTTACTATTATTTTTCACAAAAGAAGTTTGAAATTTTCAATTTAGTTTTTCAAAAACACAGAAACATGTCAAAAATTAAGCGGTAAAGAGGATCCAACGCGAGGTCAAATTGAGGATGACTGGTCTTATAAAAATTACAGAGTGAAATCTATGAATATTGAATATGAACTTACTGTCTTGCTACAACGGCCATTTTCAATCACTTCACTCTTTTTTCAGTCTGACAATTTAAATCCTAAATGTTACTACAGTCAACCCTCGATTTAACGTCACCCCCTCAAGTTCGTTCCCACCTAGGGTCCGACACTTTTTTTACCCCAATTTTTAAAGCTTTTTGCCAGTTGTCTTGGGTCAGTCTAGTCTGAAATATCCCAAGGATTTAGATTTTACCGATTGTTTTTGTACATAACAAAAGTTTTGCCGAAAAGACCCGCGGGTATTCGATTTAACGTCACCCCTTTTTCAAAATAGGGTGACGTTAAATCGAGTACCCGCGAGTCTTTCGGTAAAACTGTTGACATGTACAAAAACAATCTGCAAAGTCTAAATCCTTGTAATATTTAGGGCTAGACTGACCGAAGACAACTGGGAAAAAGCTTTAAAATCTAGGTTACAAAAGTGTCGGACCTAAATGAGGAGTGACGTTAAATCGAAGGTTGACTGCATATATTTTTATTCTCAATTTATGAACAAAAAGATTGCAAACAAACACGCAAAGAACAGCGTAAAAGACTAAAGGCAACAGCTCTTGGGTTGGCCCGAAAGTAATGTCGTTTTTTTTAACGCTTACCATGTTTTGTTTTTTTATCATAATAGAGCATTATATACGAAAATGAAGCACTGTTTTTCTGCTTCTAATATGTTTTTACAACTTTCTTACACGTAAAGATTTGAAGATGGTTTTAGGCCTTTCAAATGAACTGTCAAATTGATGAAAAAACGCATTTTCGACACATCCTCCTTTTTGCATTCAACCAAGGTCAAAAAGCAACTGAAGCGGCTCGGGAAATCTGTCAAGTGTACGGAGAGGGCTCGATGGACATAAGGGCTGCTCAGCGTTGGTTCAGAGCCGCTTCAGTCGCTTTTTGACCTTGGTTGAATGCAAAAAGGAGGATGTGTCGAAAATGCGTTTTTTCATCAATTTGACAGTTCATTGAAGGCCTAAAACCATCTTAAATCTTTACGTGTAAGTTGTAAACATATTAAACAGAAAACAGTGCTTCATTTTCGCATATAATGCTCTATTATGATAAAAAAAAACAACCACAGCATGATAAGCGTTAGAAAAAAACGACATTACTTTCCGGCCAACCCAATACATAGTCGGATAATTTCCAAAAATAGACGAAATTGGGGGATACAAACACAACCACTATTTTACTGGCTTCAGTCACCAGCGCTCATTTCTTCTTTTTATGTGTTTCTGAGCCAGAAACACCAGATGTCTAGCCCCTTCATTTCCCTGTCTTTTCACTTTTTCTTGTGACTAAGCAGAAAGAAATGTAATTGTGTCAAACACTCATAGGCAATACTTCGTTTCAAAAACCCGCCTTTTTACTTTTATCTTGCGTTCTGTTTGAAAAAACTGCTCAATTTTGAGTTTGGGACAGAGTTCTCTAAAAACAGCAAAATTTGCTGGACAGGCAAAAAGGTTTTTGCTAAATCCACAAAATACTGCCTTCTTGATAGCTTGGTATTTTTTTCTTCAAAACTGGTCCTTTCGATCCGTTACCGTTATCGGTAATATACATGGACAAAGTTTCCTTGATCGCTAAGGCGAATTTATTAGTAAGATATGATCACATTTCGAAAATTAAAAACAGACTAATATTTGCTGGTTTTGTATGGGTCCAGTAAGGCAAGATTCCTGTACATTTTGTGTTGGTCTCCTCACTTTGAGAATCGTAATTTGCGCCGCTGCAAGTGTCTGGTCATTTTTTTTTATCAACTTGCCCTGTTTTGTCGCCTTGCCTTTTTGTCAAGCTGTCCTAATCTAAGAATTTATTTAGCATTCCTACTCTATACGCAATAAGCAAAAGATGAGTGGACGTGGTGGATATCAAGTGATTATTTTTAACTTGGAAATAGTTGTGGATTATATTAACTGTTTCGCTCTTCAGGGAGGCCGGGGCGGTGGAGGTCGTGGCGGTGGTGACAGAGGAGGACGTGGCGGATTCAACAGTCGAGGTGGTGGCAATCGCGGTGGAGGCGGTTTTCGTGGCGGACGCGGTGGCGGCAATCGTGGTTACGATTCAGGCCCACCAGAAGAGGTTATTGGTGAGATTTGTTTGGGGATTTACCTTGCCATAGATGCCGCTACTATATTTTCAGAGGTTGGCCATTTCACCCATTTCTGCGAGAACGACATTGTCTGTAATACAAGTTGGTTTTGCTTTTCATCAATCCTTTATGGTTCATTCAGTCAAATATTATTTCAGCATGTGGCAAGATTCCATACTTCAACGCTCCAGTCTTCTTCGACAACAAGGAACAAATTGGCAAAATCGACGAGATTTTCGGTGGACCAAAAGAAAACGTAACCTCAATATGTTTACATTACTCTGGAAGTGTTGGTATATTCCTTCTTTGCAGGGCTTCTCCGTAAAACTAAGCGAAGGAATTAAATCAACAAGTTTCAAACCCGACCAGAAAATCTTCATAGATCCTGCCAAGTAAGTTTATTGTAAAGCTCTCCTAAGTTTCAAACCCTCGTATTTTTTTCAGACTCTTGCCAATTATGCGGTTTCTTTCCGAAGGTAGCGGTTCAGGTGGCAGGGGTCGTGGTGCAAGAGGCGGTCGTGGTGGTGGCAGAGGAGACCGTGGTGGTGGTCGAGGTCAGAGTTTATTCGTTATTCTTTTAAAAAAGTATCGTCAATGATCTTAAAGGGGCATAATCACCTGCGGTGTCTGGTCCCCTTTATAAATTACTGCAGATTTGATTCTTTGTAAATCATTTTTAGATTAATTTATAAGCCATATCATTTTCAGGCCGAGGAGGTGATCGTGGAGGACGTGGCGGTCGAGGCTTCAGCGGCGGTGATAGAGGAGGTCGTGGTGGTGGTGGATTCAACAGCAGCCGAAGCAGTGGAGGTCGTGGAGGAGGTGGTTTTCGTGGCGGACGCGGAGGCAGTGGTGGAGAAAAACGGTATGTCTTGATTTCAGCAGTTAAATATCATTGTGAGTTTTAAACCTATTTTCAGCTCTTTCGGTGGAGGCGGTGCTGCGAACAACGGACCTGCTGCAAAGAAAATCAAGTTCTAGAATTCCAAGTTATTGTTGTTGTTGCTTTGTCGTTATTGATTGGTTGAAAGTGCTGTTGTTTATGTTATTCCTATTGAAAGTGGTTATAATAAATCGATAAAGAGTCTGCTTATGGCTGTTTATTTCGTATAGTGGTTCAAACTGCATGAATTCATTGTCTGCAGGTCGAAAGTCTGGAGTCTCACTCTCACTCTCTTTCTCATAGAGACTGCTGGTAGTTGTTGAACTTCCTATACGAATCCTTTTTTAGTCATACATTTGGAGAATTCTTGGTTGATTGGCTGAATCAATATTCGTTTCAGCATTTAGTCTGCTTAGAATTTTTTTGATGAAAAGCGGTACAGTCGAACCTGGATAAGCCGACACCACTTGGGATCGGCCCAAGGTGTCGGCTCATTAGGGGTGTCGGCTTATCGAGAGTAAATATTCATATTGATCTTAAGATTGTTGGTTTATCCAGATTCTTAACCCTCAAACTACTAAGCGAGTCTTTTGGACTTAAAGGGGGTGTGACATTAGGGAAATTTGACATAAAAGGCCAACTTTGGGGGTCTCTACAGATTTATTTTTCTTATCATTCTCAAAACTTTTTTTGGCAAAGTTGCTCTATGCAAATGTTCCCCGCGATTGAGAATAAATTCAAAGCTCTGCCGAAAAAAATTTTTTTCGCGATTTTCGGACCCATCATACCCTTATCATGGTTTATTTTACCTTATCAATATTTTAGGTCAAGTCTTTGTTTTCAAACTATTTGATTTTGCGCACAATGTAAGGCATGTCTACATGTTTTTGGATTTAGTTAGCGAAATGGAAAGCGACGACGAAATTCTGCTTCGAAAGCGACGAAGAGAGCATTGAAGAAGTTCAGGTGGAGGATGGTGGCTTTGACTACTTGCTCGTTCAAAGATCTCAGCTTGAAGCGATTCTGACTCGTCGTTGCGTGCGCTGCGGCAAGGCCAAGTACGAGCGATCTACTCCAGTCAAGCGTCCGCGTCTCTCCGAGCATGCAAGGAAGGTGATCTGGAAGCCTCAAATGCCTGACTTGGGTCCTCAAATGCCTGACAAAAGGGTCCCTCAAGGGAAAACCAAAAAAAATTTTTTTTCGGCAGAGCTCTGAATTTATTCTCAATCGCGGGGAACATTTGCATAGAGCAACTTTGCCAAAAAAAGTTTTGAGAATGATAAGAAAAATAAATCTGTAGAGACCCCCAAAGTTGGCCTTTTTATGTCAAATTTCCCCCCCTAATGTCACACCCCCTTTAACTGAATTTTTTTATTTATTTTTTACAAAAATTTTATTTCTTGCTGTAAGACAAGTAATACCCCATTAGAAAGCTTATTTAATGCTTTATTTTATTAATTTTAAAAAACCTTATTAGCTATGCTTTATAGTTACACAGGTCTGTCATTTTGCATTAAGTCCAAAATTAGGGCATTTGCTAACAGTAAAGCAGTGGTGGAAATGGTTGCAATCGATTGCTTGATAGTTTTTGACTCTAGTAGTCGGCAAAGTTGCTAAAAAGTAGAGAAAAACGGATAGGGTGTGCATCCGCTGGAATTAAACCTGTGACCGACAGGCGATGCGTATAAGAAGTTCCCCCTCCTTTAAAAATCCATTTTTGCGTGAAAAATAAAAATCTGAGTACACAGACTAAAAGAACAAGAAAAATTGATGAATGATAAATATCAAAAACGGTGACGACACAGAAAATGACGCAAAAAACAAAGAATAATTGTTAGGGTAGGGCAATTGTCGGACAATGGCCAACCTTAATAATTAGAGACAGAAAAAAGGCACCCAACGGGATTCCGTTTCTGTCTCTACTAATAATTACTGAACAAAACTTCAAGCAACAAATTTCGGAGAAAATTTAAAAAATAGCTAAAAATATTGTAAAAAATGGAAGGTGTCGGCTTATCGAAGGTTATTTTATTGGACATTCCGGACTCAGGGTGTCGGCTTATCGAGAGTAATTTTTGACTAATTTAACTACCGGCAAACCGAATTTTTTAAAAGCGTCGGCTTATCGGGGTGTCGGCTTATCCAGATTCGACTGTAACAATAAATCAAGAATTTTTTATTTCACACAGATTAGTCGTTACTTCATTCTATTTTGATCACTTAGTTAGTGCTGCTTGCTTATGGTCTGGATCAAAGACATATTTCTAAGCTGCATTCTTTCTGAACTCGGCCACTGTTGTGCCTTGGTATCCAACCTCTGAAGGCTCTAGATTTTTGTAAACTATTAATACTCGTCCAGGCTTCATTCCAATAGTTTCTTCAATGAACTGAGTGATGACTTTGGTATGAGTAATGTTTTCTTCTGCACTTATGAATCCAATGGCTTTTACCTGAAATTGCTGATTTATTATCGTAGGCTGTATTCATAAGCTAATAAAAATTGGATATAATGTTTATAGTCCAATAGGAGCAAAGCAAATGTTTTTCGCGGCCGAAAAACCACTTTTAAACTTAAAGTTCGACTCAAAGGGAATACCCTCGTGCGACATAGCAAATTAAAGGGCGTTTATTTTGTGTAACGCATGATGTGACAAGTCGATAAATTTATCGATTTCGATAAAATTATTGTCCCTATTTGACAATAGAGGGGTTTCCTTGGTTCCCTCTGTTGTTTTTTAATGTGGTTTTTCAAGCTTAGGCAAGGGTAGGCCAGTGTATGTTAAGACGGACTCAAACACACCTCAGACTCGTTTTCAAGCGCGTCCTAACATATGCTGGCCTACATACCTTTGCCTAAGTCTTAAAGTTTAAAAAATCACAATAAAAAACAACAGGGGGACCAAGGCAAAAACCCCCCATTGTCAAATAGGGCCAAATTATTCTTCGGCTGTTTGTTCAAAAAAATCTATAAAATGTTTGCAGATTTTGATAAATTTTTGTAAATTCGTGCAGCAGAATCGTTCCTCTACACGAATCTACAAAAATTTACCAAAATCTGCAAAAATTTTGTAGATTTTTTCGAATAAACAGCCGAAAAATAATTTCATCGAAAGCGATAAATTTATCGATTTGACACACCACGGTGTAACTCACGGGAACGCCCCTTTAAATGGAAATTCGGTGATACTAGGTGTTTTGAGGACAAATGTGTCAAAGCGGCACCAGGTTTTCAGTTTTGTAAAGGGTATTATAAATTGTCCACCTACATCTAACAAAATCGCTGCTGCATCAGTAGGTCCATAGCTAAAATTGGTGTCTGATGCAATGTGCAGAGAAATTCCTGAAAATTCAACCGAATCTGTCAAAAACCAATTTTTCCATTCTCCTACCTTCCACAGGTTTGTGCAAGGTAGCAGCCAACAGCTCAACAAAACTCTTTCGGAAAGTGGATGGGAATGTAGTCAGTGGCACATTTGTCAGCAAGCTAATGATAGGCATTGCCACCAATTAATACCAATCCGCAACAGTCAATACTTCTTCAAGTCAATGGTGTGATTTGTGTTCTTGGTTGGGTTGTTTGTATAGTGGCCACCAATCGATGTTGATTGCAGTTGCTTGTGTCTACACGTTTTTTGTATTATTGTCCTTCTTTTTTAACAACGATTTATTTATTAGTCTTTTCAGGTGGGTAAAAAGTGGTTAAAAATTTTCAGATTTTTGACAGGAAGATTTTGCAGTTCAATTACAATTTTACATTAAAAGTATTTTTAACAGCATCTAATAGCCTTGCTTCGTAGTTTGTTTTTTAGTTTGTTTAGCGCTCGACTCGAAACTCAATTTGAAAATTTCAAGCGCTCGACTCGAAAACTAAAAATTTTCTTGGAGGCTTCACCGCCATTTTTGGTGGTTTTCGTACAGCAATTAATGCACAGCAGTTTTTCAAACATTGATTTCTCATAAATCATTTATTCTACCAATTTTCAAACAGTAAAATCACAAATCATCTTCTAACAATTGACAACTTCTGTTGGTTCTTCTTCGTTCTTCTCTTTTGCTTTTTGCAAGATTCCATCGGCGAGATTAGCTTTGATGATTAGTAGGTTAGCTGCAGTATCTTTTGTTAATCGAGACCTTAATGAGTTGGAAAAAAGAAGAATGGCCTTGAAAAAGCATTGTCCTTGGCCTGTCCTAAGGCCTTGTCATCAGTTTTTCATACGACTTCCAGACTTCACTCGGCATTATTCTAAAACAGTCAACAGATGAAGAGAATGCTTTAGGAAAAAAGAAAAAGTGCACAATAATGCATTAACAGGTCTTAGTTCACGATAAAACACAATAATAATTATTTTTGATCGTCAAAAATTCACGCAATAAGATTTTGAAACTCTACTCGAAAGTTTTTTCGAGTAGAGTTTAACTCGACGAGACAAACCTAAAAATAAGTAATAAATATAATTAAACGTGTGTTTTTTTAACACGAATTCTCTTTAACACGAAAAGTTTGCAACAAAAATTGCCTAAATTTGCCAAGTTACTGTATAAAATGGAAACAATGAGAAGGGCTTAGTAAAATCTTTCACATTTTGGGGGATAAATATGGGCTTGGGGCAGGGTTGGCAAAACATAAGGCAACCAGACATTTTTTACTATTAGTACAATCTGTCGCGCGACATTTTCTACTATTTTTAATGAAATTCGGGCGACATGTTAGGCTTTGGTTGAGTACCCAAAAATCTCAAAAACAACCCAAAATTTTTTCGATTTTTTAGAAGTTGAAAAATAATTACCCCGGGGTAATTAATAAAGAAAATACGGTATCTTATTTATATACAAGGGACCACAGGCGCCTATCGGCGCCTCTATAGTAAAGTACAGTTATTTGTATAGTACAGTTATTTCGAAATTTCAATGAGGGGCTATGACTTCATCCATAAAAATAGGTATATCCCCTATTAGAACTCATTTTTTTCGCCTGTTCTTTTTTTAAAACGAAAGCTGACATTCTGGGAAACACGATGGTATTAGCGACAACAGTGATTTCGCTATCTACGACCCGTTCTGGCCTTCGAAGTAAAAAAGCGTTACCCAACCACCCACCCACACATGCCAAATACTATATAAGATATCAAAAAGTAAGTAAAGATCATAAATATCAGATTTACTTGTTCTCTAAAATCTACTTGTTCTCTGAAAATTCCGTCTAGACTTTACCTCGAGGTTTACACAAAAAGCTAAATGAAACTTGTTTTGTATCAAAAAGTGCGAAATTTGTATTTTGCAGTATGTGCAGTATTTGAGGTATTATAGTATACCGTATTTTCTCCAATAGGCCACCCCGGGGGTGATCCTTGGGAGTTGGCACGTCTATTGCAATCTTTAACCTCTGTCGATGCACCCGACCGGGCTGGGCTAGATCCTTGCGGAATGTTCAGGTTGCATCCAACTCGACTTTGGTTAGTTACTCAGAAATTCTCTAGTCAATCATCGATTTTTGTGCCTTTTTTGCTTTTAAAGCCTATTTGAATGCATTTGGGAAAGTTTAAACCAAAATTTTGTCTTCACAAAGTTTCGGGTTTTATAACCAAGTGTTACCCCCTTAGGGGTCGAAATGACCAAATTTGGGGGTCGATTTTGAATTTTTTTAAATGTGGTCTGAATTGAGCTATTGCAAATTTCATCTAATAAATAACATGAAAAAGCCAACATTTAAAAAAGCAACAATTTTTCACAGAAAAGTAAGAAAAAAATTTAAATTCCGTAACACTACGTATCCAATGACGCGACTGCGACTGTGACTGCGACGTAAATTCAAATCGATTTGAAGCGTCAGTCGCAGTCACACTTTTCCGCGTCATTGGACACACACACTGTGACTGCAATAAACAGAATGCCACACTAAGTTTGTGACTTTTGAATTTTGACTAGGGTTGGCTAATGGAGATATTTCCTGAGATATCTCCGACTTAGAAAATCTCCGGAGATATGCCAACCCTAATTTTGACCCACTGTGTACTCTTCAATAAACCACCCCTCTAGAAGAAGGTCGAAAAATAAACCACCCGGGTGGCTGATTAGAGAAAATACAGTATGCCAAAGTGTGATATGCTCTACAAATTAAAGCAAACGTTTACAAAAAAGCAGCTGTGAAACTAGAGCATATTTTGTGTTTGGCACTCGTCTTTTAGTTAAATCAAAATTCTTTTTTAATTCCTGAAAAAATAAAAACGTTAAAACGCTTTTGGGGCGTTTGGAAAGACTGTGTTGGATTAATGCGCCACCCAAGCAGCCTTGACAGTAATTAGTACATCCACCGAGAAATAATTCAAAAAACGACATTTATAATTTCCCCTTACCGCAATGTTTCTTTTTGCATTCTTCATTTCCGGTTAGGCTATATCTCCCCTTCACATTTTCGTCTAAGTCAATCTGGCAATAAAAAAGGAAGGATTTCCAATCCTGCTTGGTTGTAAGCAGCCCTACATATGCTGCATTCGCTGTCTCTTTCCTGTTAATTAACTACAAGAGCTATTCTCAGCCTGGATTTAGTCAACTTATTCCTACATATTCTGCTAATTCTTTTTCGAACTCTAATTTTTTGGTGGAAAAACCAAACCGGGAAGGTTGTCTTTTTCAATGGCTTTTTAAGGAAGGACTGCGTAGTACAAATATGGCTGGGCCAACAAATCCAGTCGATTTTAAACAACAATAATTTTTTGCTGGCCGCTACCCTTGGCCCCTCCCCAAGATTTTCGATGCGGAGAGGGATTTTAAAGAATTTTAGATGCGGGGAAGGATGCGGGGACAGGGACAGCTGTTTGTGGTGCGGAGACGCGGAGACGGGGAAGGCGGGTCAAAAATTTCTCTGCCATTTCAGGAAAATTTGGCTACCTAAATTTGGCTTTACAAAACATGCCTGCAAAAAGTGCGAAAAATAACCCAAAAATTACGATTTTTTCGATCTTTCGTGAAGAGAAATAGAACACGATGAAAAAAATTTCGATGCGGGGATCCAGGGACGGGGAGCGCACTTTTTTGATACGGGGAGAGCACGTTTTTCGATGCGGGGAGGGAGGGATAGAGTGCGGGGACGGATGACAACCCTAGTCTGGTCTATATATTCTCTTTGTTAATAAAATGTTTTTTTGGGTAACTTGTTTAAATTTTTTATTGGGATTTCACTGTCTGCGGAGGCCATTGAAAATATTTGCTAAAATGATGTAATTTTCACGATTCACCCTGTACATACCATATTAATGGGGGAAAAAGCTACGTAGTTAAATTTTCAATATTTTCCAAATTTTTTTCAGACCACCCTGTACTCTCCGGTTCGATTCCCGCAGACAGCACACCCATTTTTCAATTTCACAATATCTGCTGATTTCCAGCATTTTCCAAAAGCTATTTTAATCAATTGCTAAAGTGCAAACACCAAATGCCCTCTTACCCCATCTATTTCCGTGAATCACACCCACCTAATCACTACCAAAGTTGCAGCCTGCTAAATCACAATCACCATTTTGGCAGTCCTAAACATAGGTTTGTCAGTGAAAGATGTGGGGATACGTGCGAGAAGAAACTATATTCTTAGTCTTTTGCTTCCTTTTGGCCGGCATCACAAGCCAGCATTCCTGCTAGAATACGGGGGAGTAGGCATTCCCCAAATAGCTTGACCATCTTTCTATTTTTGTACTCCAATATTCTCTTTCTTCTTCTTTTTGTCTAAATAGGGAACAAAGGGAAATCCGGCTATAGTTTTTGTTCCCTTTTTTCTAGTTCGTGCGGATTTAGCTGCTACTTGGACAGGGGTAGAATCCAAATATGTATTCAAAATGCTTAACTAACTAACTACGCTTGGCTATAGGACACCGGCACTTCGAACCGGAGACCATCCAGTTTTTAGACAAATCTTAGTAACCGACAAGTTTTTTTTATAATTGTGCACACCAGGCAATTTACTAGCAAGCCTCGGACGCCAGACAGTCGGCAGTTTGGTTTCAAAGTCCAAAAATTTCATACAGAATACTTCCATAATTTTTAACTTAAAATTTAGAAGCATGAAAAAGAGTTGACCAAAACATGCAGAGCATCAATCGAAAATATATTCGGCTCGATTTGAATTTTAAATTCGAAAAAATAACAAATTTTCGAATCGAACGTTTGAAAATTGCGAATGTTCGTCAACTCTAGTTGTGAATAGGGTTGCTTTTCTTTCCGGACAGAAAAGATGTGGAAAGTTAACCGGAAAGTTTTCCGGAAAACTTTCCGGTTGGCGGTGAGAAATCGGACAGAAATAACAAGGGATTGTACAGGTGGTAGTATACAGTTAACTGTACGGTCAACTGTACAATCAACTGTACAGTTAATTGTTCGGTCAACTGTACAATCAACTGTACAGTTAACTGTGCGGTTGTCTGTAGTTAACTGTTTTAAATTTACAGATTTTCGGTAAGTTATACATACTGTAGTAGGTTACCGTGGTAATCTACCGTCTAAATAACCCTAGTGAAAACGCATAAAAACGAGGTCTAACACGGGTTCGGCCCACAGAGAGTTTCTCGTCTCCTCTTTTTATTTCTTTCCATTTTTAAGGGAACTTTCCGCGTTCTTTTCTGTCCGGAAAGCTTTCCATGCAGCAGCCCTATTTGTGAACTTAGCTTGAAGTAAGTAGTTAATTATCCTTAAAATTGGTAACTTATCATTTTGAAATTTCTTTTCCAGAAAGGCCTGAGATTTTTCGACCTTTAGATTAGATATTTAAACCAACCACTAATATTTGCAGTGGTTTGTTTAAAAAAAGTCAGACATTCGTTGCAATCTCTTGTTTTTTCTCCACCTTTGAAGCCTGAAAACTTAAGCTTTATATTGGAGCATACCGAGCTAGGTTTGGGTAGTGGTTTAACTGCCAGACCATTTCTACTCCTTATGACGTGTTTTTTCCACTTTTTGCAGGCGACTAAGAATGATTGAAACAAAAGAGGGAAATATGGCCCAGCTTTGTGGGATAAGTTCCCTCATAAATCTCAACTCAAGGCTAGCAACTTAACCAATCAATCAAATAGGGCTTGAACACGAGCCTTTTTTTCACTGCCACTAATCCTGGGGGTGATATTTGGCTGATGGGAACATTTTTTTTGTTATTTTTGTGGTGTTCAAGATCTGTGGTAGAGGATACTGCACATTTTCTGAATGTTTTTTTAATGTTTTTTGGTTTCCTTAAACCTTATTATACAGGGTGGTCCAATATTTTTGGAACACTTTGAAAGCGCATAACTTTTTTTCTGAGTATTTTTTCGAAATTTTGTAAACGCAGATCGACTCAGAATCGCATATGCATTTTTTGGTATATAATAGGGTTGGATTCGGTCGGTTAACCGAAAACCGGGTACAGTTCGGTTAACCGACCGAAATTTTTTGGAAAAACCGGAATCGAAAACCGGCTTTGAAAAAACCCGGTTTTTTTAAACCGACCGATCCAAAAAAAACGACCGAATCCAACCCTAATATATAATTTGAAAAAAAACACGATTTTGGCTTGGTCCACACTATGGTTTGGGCCTAGCCTATCCAGAGGCCATCCAGAGACCATGGCCCAAGCCACAGGGGACCAGGCTGAAATCGTGTTTTTCACATTATATACAAAAAAATGCTTATGCGATTCTGAGTCGATCTGCGTTTACAGAATTTTGAAAAAAGACTCAGAAACAAATTTATGCGCTTTCAAAGTGTTCCACAAATATTGGACCACCCTGTACTTTTTTATTGAAGTACCCATTTTTAGCCATAAAAATTTTTATCTGAGAAACCCCAGTAGGTGAAATTTTCTCGGGAAACCGAATTGGAAACGCAGAATTTTCTTATATTCTTAGTTGCTGAAATATGATTAAATTATATAAGTTGGACAGTCATTTTTAAAATGTCGGTAGTCCAACTTGTGGTTACATCTCAGCAAACAAGAATTTAAAAATTTGCTTTTTGGTTCTGATTCCTGGAGAAATTTCGTTTATCAAGGTGTCTCAATATATTTTTTTTTCGCAAAACTTGATATGCTCAATTTGAATGCGCGCGGAACCACTCTGATTATGACAATAATCTTTTTCGGATTCTTTTTGGTTTGCATTAAAAACTTTGATAAAACTTTTAAAACAATGATGGAATGTATTTTCAACAATTCTCACTCGGAAATGGCCATAACTTTTTTTAAATTTTTCAAAAATCATTTTGTTGGTGCAATCTTGTGGCTAAGATTCAGGGCTACCGAACAGACTATTGTTCGAGTTGGTTTTAATTAAAAAATGTTGAAAAAAAAACTCACAGTCCTTACCCCGAGCAAGTGAGGACTGTGAGTGAAGATTGTTGAATTTTTTAAACATTTTTCAACCAATCAACCAATACCATAGCCTATTTGGTAGCCCTGAATGTCAGCTACAAAATGGCACCAAAAGAACAATAAAAAGTTATGGCCATTTCCGAGTGAAGATTTTTGAAAATACAGTCTAGCATTGTGCACGAGGCCTTAGGCCGTTGCGGACAAGTTGGTCTACTGCCATGGCTCTACAATTGGGCGTGCTGACTTGGTTGAGTTCATTAATAATGAAATTCAAGTTTTAAATGTACTCACAACTGATTTGAAAACATTATTGACAAAATTAGGCTAGTCCCTCATTCAAATTGCTGTGCTTATCAACTTGCATGCTTGTTTAAGTGGTTCCTATTTCACTTATTACGGTTAAAAATTTGCACACGAGACTTTTTTCCTGTTCCCCATCTGATCTTTGGCTGATAAAATAAAAAAAGAGCCGGAGTGATTAGTAATCTCCTTGCCCTTTTCACTGCATTGCAAAAACCAATGGTGGAAGTAGTAGTGATAAGCAGAACTTTCCCCCAATTTCCGTGCTTGGTGCTGTGTGTCCCTAGTGTCTATTGTAGTGGTGGCAGAGGGGAATAGTTTAATCAGCTGATAATGCTGCAGATTCCTCTTCCTCCTTGCCTACATTTACGGCTGCTGCCTCTCTGCTTCAGTCTGCTGCTGCCTCAACTTTTTCCTCCTCAATGAGACTGCATAAAAAATTATTTTTGGTTTTATGCGACAGTTGTGTGTTTTAGGTGCATTTATTTTGGGGTTTCAATGTTTTTTTGCAATTGTGGCGTCGAAATGATGGGTAGTGGCTAGAACCAGTAGATAAAACCAGTGGAGTTTAGATATTTCTGGGAAATTAATTGGAGTGCTCATTTTTAGGGTTGAAGTTTGTATAACTGAATTGCTGGCTCAACGGCATTGATACTTTTGGTCTGTAATTACATGAACCAAATGGCCTTATATTCGGTGTTCTCTTTCACAAAATACAGACCAAATATTGTAAATTAGAGACTTTAAAAGAGTAGAAAAAGAAAAGGCTTTATTGAAATTAAAAATGAACTGACATTGGTAAAAATAGTCCTTAGCTTTCGTTTGGGGCAAAAAAGTTAGTTGATCCCATACAAAATTACCACTTCTTTCTAAAATTTTAAAACCCCGTGACACAATATTCAAAAGCTGCCTTCAGAACTCCAACTTTTGGTCATAACTCGGAAATTGTGCATTTTTCAGATTGTTTTTACAAATTCGAGTTCCTGACGAAATTTTGCTTGCAGGGTGACTTAAAAAAATCTACGCGCACTATTGTGTTTGTTCCGAAAAATTAAAAAAAATTGACTATAACCGATTTCATAGGTGTAGGGCTATTTAGTTTTTTTTCCAAAATTCTCTATTTTTTAATAATTTTTTTTCTGATGATCTAGTAGCTAAATTTCACTTAGGAATCTGAAGCAAAACTTAAAAATATGCTTTTTGGTGAAATACGACTTGAAGCTGGAGTGCCAAGATTTCAAATTACGACCGTAAAACTTTAGGCCATATTTCAGCAACCAGTCACCTCTTGAAAATTCCGCTTTGTGATTTTTATTTAAAAAAAAAATAAACTGCTCTGGCCACTTAACAAAAAATTATACAAAAATATGTAATTTTATTTAAAAAAACGAAAATTTCGAAAAAATGTCGCTAACAGGCCACTCATTTTATCGTACTTTGAAACAATAGCAAAACTCGAAATTGTTCGATCTGATCTATTCTAGTGCTCTCTAGTTGCATCCCAACCAAATGTTCTTATTTCACATTAAAAATTACTAATTGCCAATATCAGTTTCTCGTGCTTTCACACACAAAAAGAAAAAAAGTAATCGATTGGGCGCACCTGAGAGATTAATTAAGAGCAGCCAGCAGCAGAGAAGTCCATCATCATATATTCCGCAACCAGGCAATGCACATAGATAAAAAAAGAGGGCAATTCTCGGGTGTCTAACCCTCTTGCTAGGCATAAAAAACCGGCAGGGAAACCAGTTTTGTGTCCGGCTGGGCCCTTGAGTAAATTTCTTGCCTTATTACGTGTGCAAGGGGAGACCTTCTTTTCTATTTCTGTTCGTGACATTCTTTTGCAGCAACCAGCCATTGGGCATTCAAAGAATTGACTGGGGGAAGTCATTGCAGCAGCAGCAATGACTGCCTGGAAAGCCAATTTTCAGGCTGTGCTAGGCATATGTGTGGAATTAATAAGTCTACAACTGCTATGAATTCTTGTAAAATAGGGTTTTAGGCATGGATTTTGGGTATTTTGATCTTTTTTGAGAATTATTTGGATTGGATTTCAAGGAAATCAGGTTGGATTCTACTTGGAAGCGAGTCCATTTTTACAAGTTCTAAAAATCTGGTTATGGGCTTACAAATAATTTTTAAAACTTTGCTGTACCTGTGTTTTAGTGCCTAATTTTGGCCAGAATTGACATTTTTGTGGTCTCGGCTTCGATTCCGCCTAGCTGCATGTCAGTTTTTTTGGGGGATTTTTTTGTAAATCACAGAGTTGTACTGGTGGTTTTAGCGTGAAAACTAAATTTTAACATTTAGAATTGTTGGCTGTCAAAAATTTCGCCGCCAAGGGTTTCGTTAATACAATGGTAAACTTTGCTGATTTTATTCTTCGGTGAAACAAATCCTTTCAAAGTGCCGTTATATCGAGACTTGACTGTACCTAAAAAACTTGCGCGTTTACAACTGAAAAATAGGGTTTTGAATGATTTTTATTGTGCTCTAAACTTTTTTCTTTGCTAACAAGAATTTAAGAACATTTAACAAAAAAACTGTAAAACTAAGTGTAAAAGGTGCAAAACCAAAGTGTAAAACCAAAAAAAACATGCAGAAAAATTTTCCAATTTTTTTCAATTGATCTTCTTTTAAATTACCGTATTTATTCTAATAGACCACCACTCCCTAGTTCAAAATCGTGTTCTTGGCATTGTGTTTTGATCTCTTTTTTGGAGACTGCCATTAGGCAAATCACCCCTAATTTTGTAGCCAGTGAGATGAGCTACAAAATGGATGGTAACTTGCCTGTGAGCATTCTTCAAAAAACTGGGTCAAAAACACATTGCAAAAAACACGATTTTGAATTAGGGGGGTGATGCTCTATTAAAGGGCCATGCTCACCTGTTCAAAATTTGTCCGCACTAATTAAAAAAATTTTCGTAATCATTGGACTTTTGGAAGGATTTTTTAACTTGGTTTCTAATAAAACCACGCCTAGAATTAAATGTTAGGTATATTTTTGTTAGAAACCAAGTTGAAAAATCCGTACAGAAGTTCAATGATTAGGAAAAATTTTTGAATTGGCGGGGACATATTTCGAACAGGTGAGCATGCCCCTTTAAAATTAGAGTTGGGATATTCGCGCGAATATTGAAATGGCCGCGAATGTTCGCGAATATTGTCTTACTACTTTTGCAAACTGTGCTACAGTCAACTATCCCAATACAGTCAACTCTCAGTCAATAATACAGTCAACTATCACAATACAGTCAACTCTCAGTCAATAATACAGTCAACTATCACAATACAGTCAACTCTCAGTCAATAATACAGTCAACTATCACAATACAGTCAACTCTCAGTCAATAATACAGTCAACTATCGCAATACAATCAACTCTCAGTCAATAATACAGTCAACTATCACAATACAGTCAACTCTCAGTCAATAATACAGTCAACTATCACAATACAGTCAACTCTCAGTCAATAATACAGTCAACTATCGCAATACAGTCAACTCTCAGTCAATAATACAGTCAACTATCACAATACAGTCAACTCTCAGTCAATAATACAGTCAACTATCACAATACAGTCAACTCTCAGTCAATAATACAGTCAACTATCACAATACAGTCAACTCTCAGTCAATAATACAGTCAACTATCACAATACAGTCAACTCTCAGTCAATAATACAGTCAACTATCACAATACAGTCAACTCTCAGTCAATAATACAGTCAACTATCACAATACAGTCAACTCTCAGTCAATAATACAGTCAACTATCGCAATACAATCAACTCTCAGTCAATGATACAGTCAACTGTCCCAATACAGTCAACTCTCAGTCAATGATACAGTCAACTGTCCCAATACAGTCAACTCTCAGTCAATAATACAGTCAACTATCACAATACAGTCAACTCTCAGTCAATGATACAGTCAACTATCACAATACAGTCAACTCTCAGTCGATGATACAGTCAACTATCACAATACAGTCAACTCTCAGTCAATGATACAGTCAACTGTCCCAATACAGTCAACTCTCAGTCGATGATACAGTCAACTATCACAATACAGTCAACTCTCAGTCAATGATACAGTCAACAATCCCAATACAGTCAACTCTCAGTCAATAATACAGTCAACTATCACAATACAGTCAACTCTCAGTCAATGATACAGTCAACTGTCCCAATACAGTCAACTCTCAGTCAATAATACAGTCAACTATCACAATACAGTCAACTCTCAGTCAATAATACAGTCAACTGTCCCAATACAGTCAACTCTCAGTCAATGATACAGTCAACTGTCCCAATACAGTCAACTCTCAGTCAATAATACAGTCAACTATCCAATACAGTCAACTCTTAGTCAATAATACAGTCAACTATCACAATACAGTCAACTCTCAGTCAATAATACAGTCAACTATCCCAATACAGTCAACTCTTAGTCAATAATACAGTCAACTATCACAATACAGTCAACTCTCAGTCAATAATACAGTCAACTATCACAATACAGTCAACTCTCAGTCAATGATACAGTCAACTGTCCCAATACAGTCAACTCTCAGTCAATAATACAGTCAACTATCACAATACAGTCAACTCTCAGTCAATGATACAGTCAACTGTCCCAATACAGTCAACTCTCAGTCAATGATACAGTCAACTGTCCCAATACAGTCAACTCTCAGTCAATAATACAGTCAACTATCACAATACAGTCAACTCTCAGTCAATGATACAGTCAACTATCACAATACAGTCAACTCTCAGTCAATAATACAGTCAACTATCGCAATACAATCAACTCTCAGTCAATGATACAGTCAACTATCCCAATACAGTCAACTCTTAGTCAATAATACAGTCAACTATCCCAATACAGTCAACTCTTAGTCAATAATACAGTCAACTATCGCAATACAATCAACTCTCAGTCAATGATACAGTCAACTATCCCAATACAGTCAACTCTTAGTCAATAATACAGTCAACTATCCCAATACAGTCAACTCTTAGTCAATAATACAGTCAACTCTCAGTCAATAATACAGTCAACTATCGCAATACAATCAACTCTCAGTCAATAATACAGTCAACTGTCCCAATACAGTCAACTCTCAGTCAATAATACAGTCAACTATCCCAATACAGTCAACTCTTAGTCAATAATACAGTCAACTATCACAATACAGTCAACTCTCAGTCAATAATACAGTCAACTATCCCAATACAGTCAACTCTCAGTCAATAATACAGTCAACTATCGCAATACAATCAACTCTCAGTCAATAATACAGTCAACTATCGCAATACAATCAACTCTCAGTCAATGATACAGTCAACTATCCCAATACAGTCAACTCTTAGTCAATACAATTGTTTGAATGTTCGCACTGCGAACAGTGCTCTGGAGTATTCGCGAATATTCGGGCGAATATTCGGATTGGACAACCCTAATCAAAATAAATACGGTATTGATTAGTTTTGTAAGTCAAAAAAACTCATCATAGTAACTTTACTTAAAAAGTGCCCATAATTTATGAACGTTCGGGTGTTTTTTCAGCTAAGATGCATGTTCTATTGCCTGGTTGGAAGTCATTATTTTTGATTTCCACAACCCAGGATTTGGATTTTTTAATCTAAGTCCAGATAATCTGCTCTTATATATTTGTGGCATTTGTTTTAGTTTTTCTGTGTGTATATGCTGAAATGTTATTAGGAAAGTAGGTGTACAAGTATAATTAGTGGAAAAGGTATGTATGAGCAAGCCTCTGCTATATTTTTTACATATATTCTTTTTATGCTTTGGGATTTTAATCTAGATACCTTTCAAGGTCTTTTTTTCGGAATATCTTTATTGTTAAAGTTTGTATATTCTGTTATTTTTTGTGGAAGCCTTTTTTTGTTTTATATTTGCTTGTCTATATGCGTTTGGTGTCGTTTGACTAGAGAACATGGCAAGAACGATTTGTCATTCGTTAAGTATTATTACATAATCAAGTTGCATGCAAGCCGGGGCACTTTAGTGAGTAATCGGCAAGGCATGTTTTTTACATTAATTTCTCTAATTTTTAGGATTTATGACAAATTTTTCGGGGATAATATCATCATTGTACACTAATTCTAACAATCGGCGGAAAATTTTTGTCGGCGATATATACCGTGTAAGTTGATTACCTTCTCTGAAAGTAGAGTTGTGAAAAAGCCAGAGCGGAATCTTTTGGTGGTTTGTTCTCGAGGATATTCTCCGTTTTTTTTCTGGGGTTTTTGTGGCTTTTTCTGGTTAATAGTCAAAAAAACAGCGAAAGAGCAAAAATAGACAGGAACATTAAGTTGAAAGATGGGTGATCTAGGGTGCTCAAGCAGCACGGCGACAAATAAATTTAATGTAGACAAAAATGAAATTAAAGGTCGGGAAAAGAGAAATTTGAAATGAAAATGCTCCAGATAGATTTCGATGCTTTTGGAGATGGCATTTAATAGAGATTGAAAATATATAATTTAATTTCAATTTTTTAATCCAATTGTTGCGATGGTCTAGTACTAGCACCATCTTGTGGTTGAGTTTAATGACCCAATAATTACATCTAGAGATCAATTCTCATTCTGTGCACATAATTTTTCCCCACTTTTTAACTTTTTATTGTGCAAAAGCTTCATTGAAATTGCGTCTAACTCATCAAAAAATCTGCAAAACTTAAAAGAGACGGAGTTGAAAATCTGAAAGCGTTCTTTGGTCTTACCCTTTTTATCTCTCAGTTTTCAGCCCCCCCCCATTAAATCCCACCACCAAAAAGGCTGCTGTCTTCCTGCTGCTGTAGTCTGCACTCACCAAACACTACCCTCCACCCAATGACATATGCACAAAGATAGAATAGAAATTGAGGGAAACGCCTCTGCTCCCACGGGAAATATTGGACTCAGTGCACAAAAATAGCCAGCATTGTGAAGTCCCCTTGGTTTGCAAGTCTCCAAGAACACCGTTCAGCAACCTCAAAGTATTTTCTAGTAGAAAAAACTGACAGTGGTCTATTTCGGCATGAAAAACGAACAAGAATTTTGGCCTTAATAATTACATATATACAGACATAGGGTATATACTGCTGGGGCAGGCACTCCAACCCAGTGGCATAGTTACAGGGCGGTTTGAGAATTTTTCAAGAAAAATGGTTTTTACTATCTAGTTTAAAATATTTGGCGTCGCGATTGATTTGGTCTGAAAATTGTATTTTCGGCGAGAACCTAACACATGACGGCACTAGGGCGTTTGGCGGTTTTTGTGACAATTTTTTTCAAATTCGCGCCAATTTTGAAATTATGTTTTTTCAGCAAATTCTTTCCCTTTTTTAACTTAGGCTTAGGCGCAGAGCAGGCCAGCGTAAAAAAGATAAGACTTAAAAATGTCTTACGAACTGCAAACTAAAAAATTAAAAAAAGGCACGAATTCTAAAATGTCACAAAGACACAATGCTTCTAGAAAATTCGAAATTTTCTTTTCGACAGAATTATTGTGTCATTGAATTGCTTGGATATGTGTTAACTTGTAGTTCTTTATGGTTTACGCCTCTAAATTTTTTAGTTTGGAGAGAAAAGACTGGCCAAATCAAGCCATTGAAATAGGGTGCTGGAAACACTGCACTTTTTAGTTGATACTTTTTTGCAGCCAATTTTTATCTAGTTTTCTTATCTGTACTCTGTGTGTTTTTACTGCTTAATGAGTAGCTCTACGATTTTTTCTCAAAATTGTATCGATTGCAATGATTACACTGCAAAAAATGAACTAGAAATCAGGAAATTTTTGATTTACCCTATGACTCACTAAAAAAGCTGCCTGGTTCAAAGTGCCTGATGCTTTTTTAAGCGGCTGGTTAGGCGTAAAATCTGATTAAAAAAATTATTCTTGAGATACCATTTTGTAGCCCTGAATGTCTTCTTCAAAACGGTGCATGAGCTTTTTTATTTGGAATGAAAATATTTTTCAAAAATTCAAAAGAAAAAGAGCACCCAAAATAGAATTTTTTTGACTAAAAATGGAGGAAAGTCTGTATTAACAGCCTTGTGTGTACGCAAATAATATCAGTAATGGCTATCTTGTAGTGCTGGTTAAGGGCTTTCTAATGCATGTTAAAGAAAAATTTTTGATTACAAATTGCTGAGATATATCTTTTTAAAAAATTGGAAAAAAATGCAATGCGAGATTTTATTTAAAATTAAAAAGCTCATACACTGTTTTGAAGAGGAGATTCAGGTTGCAAAATAGGATATTGACAATAATTTTTTTACTCATATTTTACGCCTTAAAAAAGCAGCAATGACTTTTGCTGCATCCGGTGTTTTTTGATCGACATACTTTTTGCAAACAGCTATATTATTGGTGGAGACTTATCTTCAAGAATCTCAAAAATTAAGTAAGAAAGACAAAACCACGTTTTCGAGAACTGCTTTTATGCAAATTACCACTCATTTTGTAGCTTATCTCACTAGCTACAAAATGAATGGTAAGTTGGCTGAGAAAAGTCTTCGAAAAGAGGTCAAAAACGCAATGCCAAGAACACGATTAGAGGGGCCGCTAAATTAGATGAATTACGGTATACAGTCGACGCTCGATATAACATAATTTCGCTATAACATAATTTTTAGCCGGTCCCTTGAGTTATGTATATCGAGCGTCGACTGTATATATATACGGTAGTTGGTAAATTTATTTGAAAAAAATGATAAAAAAAATTTCTTAAATAAAACTATCTATTAAAAAAAATTAACATTTTTTTCCACACCACCCTGTAGCAGCAAAAAAACGGCAGTAGTGGTGGCAGTGGGGTTAGCACCAATAGAAAGGCGAGAGAAAGGCACTCTTGTCCTTCCAACAAAAAAGTAGTAGTAGTAAAAGAGGCATTCTCCCGTTGGCAGAGAACAAGAGTGGTGTTCAGCAGCAGCCAGGACACACCCTTCTATATTGATTTTGGGGCTAATCATCTGCCTTCCCTTCTACCTTGGTTGTCGGGGCAAATGGGAAGTTGTGCCTTGATGTCTGTTTCTCTGCCACCCCTCTTCCTTTTGAGCCATTGCAGCGACCATTGCAGCAGCAGTAGCAGCAGCTGTGTGTGCTCTCTCCTTCAACAGTTTTTTTCCTTCTACAGGGCTAGCCAAAATTACACGGACATTTTTGGCTTCCAATTGTGGTTTTGACCTATATTTCACTAATGGCTCTTGATCATGTTACATACCAAAAGGTAGCTTACATTCTTAGCTACATTTTGGTGTAGAGCATGACAAGGGGCCGTAAGTGAAGTATAGGTAAAAACACAATTTAAATCAAAAAAACTATCGGTGCAGCCTCTAATAAGTCTTCATACTGAAATAGTTGTTTTGCTTTATTTGTGCCCAATTGTATATTTTATGCTAATTTTTGTTCACTTTTTGAGAAAGTGAAGGATTTTGTAAAAAGTGCACTTTACAGTGGGATTTCAACCTAAGAGCATTTGGAGATAGGATGACTAGTTTTTTGAAACTTTTTGGATTCTTATTACCTATTTTCGATAAGTATGCAAAATGTCCTCAGGATTCCGAATTTGTTAGTAAATTATCAAAATTATGGTCCAGTTAGCGAGATAAGACTAATAGTTGGGGTACTAATATTTAGAAACATTGAACATTCTACTTTTGGGCGAATCTCGGTTGTCAAGAATGTTTTTAAGAATTTTGGCAACAAATTTGGATTTTAAAGGACATTTTACCTAATATTCTCGCCTTGGGTCCGACACCTGATTTTCAAAAAGGGTGTCGGGTTATGGAGGTCAGCGGGTTTTTATGGCAAAAATTAAAGATTTCGAAAAAACGACCGGCAAAATCAGAAGCAATGCGATATTTTAGAATAGACTGGCGAATCACATTTGGCAAAACTTCTCAAAAATCGAAGTAAAAAAAGTGTTGTGCCCAAGGCAAAC
Organism: Ditylenchus weischeri; assembly: GCA_029231635.1. Lineage (NCBI taxonomy): Eukaryota > Metazoa > Nematoda > Chromadorea > Rhabditida > Anguinidae > Ditylenchus > Ditylenchus weischeri. Next base: position 127,677 of record JAMRYI010000208.1, read on the forward strand.
GAACTTAAGGGGGTCGGGTTATCCAGCTTCCACTCCAGACTGATTTAAAATTAAAAAACTCCCGCATCTTTTGCAAAAATTGCAACTTACAGTCTTAAGCATGTGTTTTTTATTTGTGTGTATGTTTTGGAGAAGTTGATAGAAAAAGGGATGAGCGAAGAATGTGACTGTTAGATGAAGGAAGTCTTCACTTTTTTCGCCACTTTTGTCTGGTTGTCTATTGATTGATATTTTTGGCTTTTTAGAGAATGATTTTGTTATGAAGTTGATTATCCTTTGGAAAACAATTTGCGTAATTTATCATAATGGGCTAATAGTACAAAAAGTGGTTGGTTGATATTAAAAACGGATTGTCAACGCAAAATGTACACAATGTTGCATACTTCTGTACTATTGGCTACATCTCTCTATTTTGTTGTTGTCAAAAGTAGTTCATGTTAGTTTGCGTGATTTATAGGAAATTTATCCGATTTTCGACTCACCGTATTTTTCCGTATTTATTCGCCAGAAGTGAAAAAATGTGCCTAATATGTATTTTACAAGGGACCACAGGCGCCTATCGGCACCTCTATAGTATTTCGAAATTTCAATGAGGGGCTATGACTTCATTCATAAAAATAGGTATATCCCCTATTAGAACTCATTTTTTTCGCCTGTTCTTTTTTTTAAACGAAAGCTGACATTCTGGGGAGCACGATGGTATTAGCGACAAAAGTGATTTCGCTATCTACGACCCGTTCTGGCCTTCGAAGTAAAAAAGCGTTACCCAACCACCCACACATGCCAAATACTATATAAGATTTAAATTTCGGTTTGACAGCATATTTTGTTGGCAACCTTCTAAACAAACTTGTGCAGAATTTAAATTTTGTTTCAGAATATTTTTATCATAACTGCTAAATTTTATCAAAACATGTCCTAAAAATTGAGCATTTCTGATACAGTCTACTCTTGACGAACCGGCACCCTTGGGGACCAGCTTGGGGACCAGCTTGGGGACCAGCTTGGGGACCAGCTTGGGGACCAGCTTGGGTGACGGTTTATCGGCAGTATCATTTCGGCTAAACTTCATTTTAACTCAGACTCAAGTTTGAACATGTTTTCAGACGTCCTAAGCTCTGTTATGTGAAGAAAACGTGATTTTTGAATTGGGAGAGCGGTTTTTGAAGAAAATTTTATTTTTTGCCTAAATTTGACCAAAATTTTGTTTTTAGTTTAGTTTTTGTGTTTTTTTGGTCATATACTTGTTTTCGCTCTTGCTTTTGTATAGCTCTTTATGTCTCTGAATCTGGTTCGACTGCACGAAATCTGTGAGGATGCGATGCGAATAAAGATTGGTTATTGTTGTAGTTTTGTTGTTTGGTTATGAACGTATTGTTTAGTGGAGACAAAATGACCAAAATGTCTAAAAATGAAATTTTCGGTCAAATTCTCCAACATAACAGAACGTCTGAAAAACGTGTTAAAACTTGATTCTAAGTTATGCGATAAAACGAAGTGCTGCCCCCATTTCTCCATTTTATTCAGTTCATCAATTCACTCCGCATTAACATAACAACAAAAATAGGCTAAATTAAAGAAAACGCCCCCAAGAAATTTGCCTTGGTCCCCCAAGCTGTTTTTTGCAAATTTTTTATTTTTAATGTTTTTTAGCATTTTTGAAGTGTATTAATATTGCTAAACCAACTTTTAATTCCGTGCAAGTTGGTTTACAATGCAGCGCGGGATTGCCAACAAAACATAAAATATAAAGTCGGTATTTTTCAACCAAAAATTATCTTAATCGACATATTTTTTACTTATATATATTTTTTTTTATTTTTTTTATTTGAGTGTCTGGCAATCAAATTCCAGCATAAGTTTCTCAAAAAACTTGCCAAACTGTTGGGAAAATAGTACGTTGAAATATATGTTGTCTTTATTCCAGTCTTGACGACCCCACAAATTTGCTGTAGGAAATTAGGGTTTAAATTATATTTGTGGCGTTGTGTAGATGGATGCTGTATACCTCTTTCTCGTATCTTTGCTGTAAAAACTGTAATTTTTTGTTATAAATTGCTGTAAAATCAATTGATACTTGACTTTTTGTCAGACTTTGAAATTCCAACTACTAAAAGTTGGGAAAATCGCCAACATTTTTAATAATATTTATAGTTTTCAACTTTTCTGCCCTTTAATGCTTTTTTCACTTTTTGCTTAGAAGTTAGTGGAAAAATATCAAATTTTGTAAAAATGACATCACTTTGACGAACCACCTTGACCTTTTATGTGATTTTTAAAAGCTGTTTTTGAGATGCGTTTTTTTCTGAGGTTGATGTCTGATCCTACTTTTCAGAGGGCAAAACTAAAAAAAATTAAGGAAAAATTAAAATCCTTAAAAAGTTTTGGCGATTTACGCAAACTTCAGGAAATAGTCAGTCATGCTCGGGTTATTCCAAAATATCCGATACTTTCTAGTAAAGATAGCTTTTTGTATTCAACTTTCTTTTTTTATATTTTTTGGTAACTGAAACTTTCTAAAGCATCCAAATAAAAAACAGAACCGAAATGGAGAGGGAGATCAGCTTATTAGAGCAAATGCGCCAGTCTGTTTCATGCATGTGTTGAGGGTTTTTTAACTACAGTCAATAGTGGCCCCTTCCCACTCAACTTCCTTCATACGTAGGGACCCACAATTTTTTTACCCAGATTTTTAAAAATCTTGCAAGGATTCCGATTTTACAAGTCGCTTTTAGAAATTGCAACAGTTTTGCCGCAATGACCCGCGAGTCTTGATAGAACAAACACTTATTTTAAAAAAGGCTATTTTATATCGATTTCGTAAACAGTTGCACACCATTCAAAAAATTAATTGGTAAAATCGGACTAACCGACTGGCAAAAAAACAGGACAAAAAGACACCTGGTAAAAAACCTGAAAATGTTGGGCAAAAAAGTGTCGGACCCTGAGGGGCCACTACAGTTGACTGTACAAACTGATGGTCTGTTGTTCAATGTTAGGTGTGTTCACCTTTTTGTTCTCCACTTTTCGACGTATTTCAAGGCTTGAGTTCAGAATCCAACCAACACCTCCCCCACCACCCCCGCCCACGCAGAGTGATCGGATGGAGTAGTTAACCTCTTCTCCATTTTTGTCGGCTTTAGAGCTAGAGATGCGCACACTCACTTACCTCAGACATAGTTCCGAGCAAGACTCTTGATCACAAATGCATATAGAGTGTCTTTTTGCCACGGCCCATGTTGAAAAATATGGTAGGACAGCCAAAAATACAATTATATACCTTTTTTACCATTTTGCAAAAAATGGCTCCCTTTTATTCCCTTGCTCTCCCTATACAGCCAGCATTCCCTTTAAATTCAAAAGGCGCCAATTTAAATCATGAAGTTTTGACTAAAAAACCATGATACCCCTCTGTGGTTCGAAATTTTTTGGGGTGTACCGAAAAAGGTAAAGAAATATTTGGTAAAAGGCACATTTGGTAAAAACACTTTTGGTAAAGGCACATTTGGTAAAGCACATTTGGTAAAAATTTTTTTGGTAAAGTCACACTTGCTAAAAAGAAAATTTTGGTAAAGGCCTTTTCTGGTTCTATTTGTGTCACAGATTTGACTCTACGTATTTTTCCTGTACTAACAGAAACGGTTTAGATGTTCGAACTTGATGAAGAGTCGCTTGTAAGCAATGAAGATGATCGACGGAACTACCTGGGAGACGAATCTAGCGAGCAGTCAGAAGCTGAGAGAGAAATATGCCTTTACCAAAAGAAATTTTACCAATTATGCTTTTACCAAAAATAATTTTTTACCAAAAAGTGTTTTTACCAAATGTGCCTTTTACCAAATATTTCTTTACCTTTTTCGGTACACCCATTTTTTGTCTCAGAATTCAAAAAACACGTGGCTTTTTCATGAAATCGGGGTCGAAAAACACGAATATGACGTTATCTCCTCCATTTGAGCACTCTGCGTGGGGGAGCGGAGGTGGATTCGTCACTCCAACCTATTTAAGTTAGTCCAAAAAAAGTACCCCGATAATCCCGAAATCATTTGGAATAATTTTGACATTTTCCAAAACGCACTTTTTGTTGCTTAGCCGAAAAAGAATTTCATTGCATTGCAAGTTTATGTCAGCTCTTTGCTCAAAGACCAATAGCATTACCCATAATTTTAGGTGGGGTAGTAGGCTTGCAATGTGTTATTATTATTAAAGACTGCAACCTTTTGTGTGCTAGCCACAATTTGTTTTGCTTAAATGTTGATGTTTTGGTGGTTGTCCAGTGCCACTACAAAATTCTTTGTTAGAGGTGGCATTTGTGTGTATCAATAGCTGTTGCACCCACCCTTCCAAATTACGACTATCAAAACAAGTTGAAAGAACACAACAAATGGTCTAGCTGCCCACAACCTGAACTTTTTTTTTCGCGTAAACACCAGAAATGTGTGGCAGCTTGAAAAGGGTAAAGACTACTATTCACGTGCCTTTTCTGGTGGATTTGCGGTGCAAATCTTATTCGATATTTTTTCGAAAAAAATGTTTTGGTGCATGTCTGCGTCTAACGCACAAATTTCGAACAATTTCAGTTTTTTTTGATGACTTTTTGGGATTGTGAAAATTTCATTAAGTTCGGGAGTGTTACGTTACATTTTTTTTAATTTTTGTGTTTTCTTGCAGCCCCGGATTTTGGCTTTTTAGTGAGCTATTCAATTTTGGTGAATAATTTGCAAAATGTAGAGATCAATAAGTTTATTTAACCTTAACCTTAACATTTTGCAAATTATTCCCCAAAATTGAATGGCTCACTAAAAAGCCAAGATCCAGGGCTTCAAGAAAACACAAAAATTAAAAAAAATTGTGACAAAAATTTAAAGAAAAATGACATTATAAAATTTGCTGGTGAAAATCAAACTCTTGAGAGTGACAGCCTTCAAAAAAGTTGTAAAAATTTTCCAAAAAATTGTTTTTGGACAAAAGTTACAGGTATACTTGCACGGGCGCAGGCGTCCCCACCGGCGCCGATTTTTTAAATCCCCGGCTTTGGATTTTTTTACCCGGCGCCCAATATTTTGAAAAAGAATATTTTGAAATTTATCATAATTCTTGTAAAAACGCTGTTTTTTTCATTTTTCTTTTTGAAAATTTTTCTTCTTTGTTCTTCTTAGCTAAGTAGTATTGAGATAAAATACAGTCGACCCATGATAAACCGGCACTGTGAAAAATCCTAATTTGGCTGGCCGACAAAAAAATTAGACAAAGTTTACCATCGATAAACCGGCACCCTAAGGCCGGTGCCTAGGGGGTGCCGGTTTATCGAGGGTTGACTGTAATACATTTTTTATTATGAAACATCAATGTATTCACAAAAGCACCGGCGCTGGAGCCGGCGCCCTAATTATACTTTGGCGTCCGGCGCCAAAATTTCAAAATAGCCTGGCGCCAAAATTTTGAAAAGCCTGGCGCTGGCACCCTATATCCTAGTATGGTCACAGGTTGGAATCTGAGTAGAGCATGTTGCCTCGTTTTGGATCAAATTGAATCTGAGCGCTTTTTCGTATCTAATTTGGCCGGACCTGTCCGGATTTTTTAAAATTTATTTCAGAACCACTAAACCGAAACTTTCAAATAAATTTTCGGTTTTCGGACCAAGGTCCCGTGCATATCACTACTCAAAACTCATATGTGTTTTGTGGTTTTTCCCCAATACAAATCCAAAAAGCATATTCTATTGCCTGCCACCCAATAAAAAGACAGCAAAAAAGGTGAAAATTTTACTTCCCTAGTCCATTGACTTCCCTTTTGTAAACTTTTTTTGTCACCAAATAATTGGGTATGCTTTTTCTCAAGCTTTATCCAGTCCTATTTTAGTCGAATTAGAAAATCTATCCAACATTTTTTCGCTAATGTACTTTTAGGGCAAAACCATTTTTTTTGAAAAGGATGCGAAAGAATTTTTTCTGGCGTAATTTTTCTTGCTGTTTCCATTAGTGAATGGCATTGAATTATTCAAGAGCAGTTGTTGGATCCAAAGTTCGGCTAATAGCAATAGTAGCGAAATAATTTTGCAAGTTTCTTTTTTGGTATAATTCTTCATGTGTAACTCATAAATCTTAATTTTTAATGTTTGGTGATAAAAAAATGGTATTTCCAATTTATTTGTTATTTCACTATCTAAAATTTTGTAGATTTTTTTGAATCTCTGGATAATACACTTCGAAATAGTGGAGCACTTGAAATGTGCGCCCACCCTTCGCTTGGTCTGAGTCAGCCAAGGAAAGTCAACTTTCGGTCAATTCTTCTGTCAAAATTTGACTTCTAATTTTGACTGTTTTTTTAATTGAAGATAAAAAATTCTATGTTCGATTTCAGTGGTGGCATTTAAATATTTTTGAAATTCTGTTTACAAATTTCAAATCCATTTCCATCCTTAAAGACTAAGCTGATCGGGTGGGTACCCGACCAGTTTGTGTACAGGGTGTCCGGAAATTACGCGCACATCAAAAAAATTTGTGCAGGTAGCTCTTGCCCGGTCGATTTCCGTTTTCGGGACCCTAACCGGCGGGAATCTCCCGAATTGTGGGTTTTTTTAATAATTACTAGCACTTCCTCTTTATTTATGCAACAATAAACAATATTCAAAACCAAGAAAAAAACGATAAATTGCGACAAAAAATGAAGACTTGTTGGAACATCCACTGACGATGATTTGGCACATTCCTTCTGGACCAAGTTCGAATTTTATCACGGAAAATCGTTTTGCCTGCTCTTGATTCTTGATATCAGCCATGATGTGAACGTAAAACGCATTTAAGGCAGAGATTTATCATGCAACAGCATAAATCAAAATTGATAGCATATTTAAAAAATTAAGACAAAAAAAAGTGTGCGCGTAATTTCCAGACACCCTGTATTCGTATACCCAGGGGTTTTTATGAATTTAACAAGGTCTCAAAAAAGCAGATGTTAGTTGCCGACTGACCTACGACCGGGTACAGATTAGGACCGGGTACAGATTTTTTTTGTGAAAGTGTAAAAAATATAAACCACATGTTTGAGTCCGTCCTAACGAGCTCTGACCTACCCTTGCCTAGTTTAAAAAAATTAACAAGGGGGCAAGGCAAAATTTGGCACTGTACCCGGTCCTAATGTGTACCCGGTCGTTGGTATACCTAATTGCCCGCCTCGTACCCAAAAAAAGAAAACCCTAAAAAACTGGCATTTTTATTCTTATTCCTTGGCTCCTATTGGACCATTTGAAATTATCTTAACTTTCACATTCATTTAAATTGCCTTTTTGACGTTTTACACATCTAAGTTGCCGAAACTTTTTTTCGACCTGTGCTTATGTGCCCTTGTATGGACATTGCTCATGCTGTTATTGATTTATTTGGTCACGATCTAACCTATTTTAATTTTTAGCGTTGTGCACATGAATGACTTCTGTTCTTCTTCAAGTTCATCATCCTTAGCTGCAACTTCTACGTCTTGTATTGTTTCTAAAGCTAGTAGCAAGTATTGTCAAGATGGAAGTCAATCTGTGATATCAGCTCTAGTTTCTCACCCACTTGCTACACCTGTTTTTGGTGGCAGTGGGGCATCAGCACCCTCAACTTGTGGAATTTCGCCTTCTTCCGTTACTTCTGATTGTGGGCTAACTTGTGCAGCCGCAGAGAACCACAAACTTTCGTATGAGAATGAGAAGGCGCATCATGGCTCAACCACAAGCACCACATTGTAAATTTTTGGCGGAATATTACAATTATTAAAATTGTGCAGGGCAAGTGTCTACTGTACGGGTGGTGCAGTTGGTGCCTGCCCCACTGTGCTCACTAACAATTCAAATCGGTTCGATTCCGAAATCCTACATCAAAAGCTTTTTTTGTTAATTTAGTTGTTTGTTAGCTCGATTTCTGACCCCGATTTTTTACGCCTATCGTGTACAGAAGGTTGTTCTAAGCACGGTTTTACTGATTAAGTGACGGAAAAAGTCCAACTTTCAGGGATTACTGGTAAAGACAGAGTGGCAAAATTCAGTATCTTTATTTCACAGCAATTATTATCATTATATGTACATTGTACAACGTGATATGTCATTCGATGCGGGAAGAGCGCTCTTTCACCTTGCAGAAAAATTTCTCTGAAACAATAGAAAATTTTGAGATAAAGGCTTTTTTGTAAAATACCGTATTTCCTCTAATAAGGCCCCATGGGGCCTTATTTTTCAAACCCCCAAAATCGAAAAATTTGGGGTCGATTTCGAGATTTTCGGTGCTCAACCAAAATCGAAAAAGCGGAATCGGTAGAACTCGTGGGAGTTAAACAAGTTGTCAAGTTGTGTCAAAGTTCAAATCCGCTCGACACAAACAAACATTTAAATAAAAAAAAATTCAATATTTTTTTTGAATAAAATGTTAGTTGGTCTCGAGCGGATTTGAAATTTGACAAGTACTTCTTAACTTCAAGAGCAGTTTCACTTGCAAATCGACTGTGCTGAACACGAATTCGGTATCAGAATCTGAAGTCTGTCTAGCGAAAAAAAGTTTTTCGTCAAAAAGTTATTTGAAAAAATGGTGAAGGGTGATCTTCTTATGGACGTAACTTTCTGTTGCATCCTCTTTTTCGGTTGAATCTTACGTAGAAAAAGCAGGGCTTTCTGATAGAGTATTTCAAGGGCAAGCGACTGGTAAAAAGACGACAAAATATGCCAAATTTTACCGACCAAAAACTAGCTATTTTACAAAAAAGGCACTTTTCTCAAAAATTTTCTATTGTTTCAGAGAATTTTTTCTGCAAGGTGAAAGAGCGTCTCTTCCCGCGTCGAACGACATATCACGTTGTATGCATACTCTTAGTAATTGCTGTGAGATAATCAAAAACAACAAGAGAGTTAATTTTGCCAGTATGTCCTTACCAGCGAGCAGTGATCCCTGAAAGATGAACTTTTTCCGTCACGTAATCCGTAAAGTGCTGCCTTAACAACCTTCTCTACACGATAGGCATAAAAATAGGGGTCACAAATCAAGGTAACAAAATTTCCTTATACCTGGTCCGAAATTACAAAAAATCGCTTTTAATTTTTTGTATATTTCACGTCTCTGTTTTTCAATAAAATCAACTAACACAAACAAATCCCTCAGGGTGGTATTACAAAAGTCTGGGTAATTTTTTTTTCTGAAAAAACCGATCACACGGGTATCCAAACCGGTCGGGTAAACGCTACTCTAGTTTACGTGAAAAATCAAGTTTTTTGGTTTTTTCTTGCTCCCCTCTGTGGTTTGAGTCATTAAAATTTAAGTATGTGTTGAACCACAGGGAGAGCAAGGCGAAATCCAAAATTTACGGATTTTCACATCATAGTTAAGTCTTGATGTTTTGGCCGGTCCTCAGGGGTTGTATAATGGTCATCAAAAACCGATTCGATTTTCTATAACAGATTTTTACTTACAGCTCCACGGGTTCCACAATGAGTTCGACCACAACCAACGACCCCATCGACTACTCGAGCACAGCCTCATCAGGAGTGGCCACCATGTCCTCCACCGACCACATTCCTATGTTTAGCCAGAAGACTTCTGGCAGGCACAACAAAAACTCTATTTCTCACTCCTCAGAAGAGGGCAGCGACATTAACTTGCTACTCCTCAAAGTGTCCACTTCGAGCACCCAAACTACTGTGTGCTCGACAGTCGCCACTGCAGCTGCCAACTCTTCCTCTTCCACTCTTTCTCTAAACACTGCCAACGCCTCTGCCAACTCCACTTTGTGCTCTGGTTGGTTCACATTTTAGGGCATAAGACCCTGGGAAAGTCTTGTGGTGGTAATACAAGGGTTATGAGATTCCCACTATTTCCAACCTTCTTGAACTTTTTCTAACGTGATTTCGGGAAACATTTGTCCGTGTGGCTTGGAGCCTCACCTAGAGATCCAAATGATTTTTGAAATCAAGCGAATTACTCAGGCCATCCTGTAGTTGACGACTATGCTAACAACAATTAGAGATGGTATACTTTCTGCTATCTACTTATTTAACTGTTGTTTGAGACACAAAAGAGTATACTATGTCTGATCATCTCAGTCTTACTCTAACCCAGCAATTTGTTCGGCCCAAATTTATTTATAACCAATATCAACTGTTCCAATTAGTTTTCAGTGAAGAGAACGTGCCTTCAGAGTGCAAGGCCATCGGTTGCCTCAACTTAATTCGTGAAGACTTTTCGGCACAGGGGCCATCTGAGAAAACTTAAATGGGACATGAATAGATTTTGGAATTTCAAAGCGAAGCCTATGTGACTGTAAGAATATGCTCGCTACGATATCTCGGTCACGGACAAAATTTGCCCGGGCCTTAAAAGAGGCCAAAATTTGCCCGGAATTAAAATTTTTTGATTTTCAGTAAAATTGCCTAAATGACTCTTGAAACAACTGTACTATTTAACCCAAAATCGTTTGCTGAAAACGGTTTTTTTAAGACCGAAATATTGTTTCTCAATACTTTTCCAGAATCTCAATACTCTGGCCAGATACCCACTCCGAGGTGAACGACCCCAAATCATAAGTCGAAGGTCGACCAGTAAGCTTTAGGGTGGGCGGGAAAACTACCTGGTACCTCCCATATATGAGTCCACCTCCAGAATCCGAAATTTCGGATTTAGCTGTAAGTAATTAAAAATCAAAGTACCTTATCCGAAATTGTGTCCTGAAGATGGTTTTATAATGCTAAAACAGAGCTTTGAGTTGTAAGTACTCCAGTTTTGTAGTATTTTTATGCTCCTTAGGGCGTTCAGGTGGTGCTCAGGTTGTTGTAGCTAGGTAGAGGTACTAAGGTGTTAGACCGTGTACGAATTGACTGTGGACCGATTGACCTATGGATGAATCGACCTGCGAATGAATTGACCGTGGACGAATTGATTGCATGCCTAAATTTTAGTTCCGGCAAATTTTGACCGCTTATGAGGCAAGGGCAAATTTTGGCACGTACTGACGATATCTTGTAGAGTCGACTCTCGATATAACGAACCCCAAAAAGTTCGTTCCAGCCTATGGGTTGATATTTTTTAGCCCGATTTTGAAGTCTTTGGCCAGTTGTCTTTGGCTAGTCTAGTCCTAAACATAGCAAGGATTCCGATTTTACCAATCGTTTCTGAAAGTCAAAATAGTTTTGCCGAAAAGACCCGTGCTTTTCGATACAACGGACACCTTTTTTGAAAATAAGTGTCCGTTATATCGAGGCGCGGGTCTTTTCGGCAAAACTATTGCGATTTTTAGAAAAAATGCCTAAAATCGTAATCCTCGCAATGTTTTGAACTACACCAGACAAATACAATATCAAATAACGAAATATCAAATCTGTGGACTTGATGAACATTTCAAAGCAGGCCAAAACTGAATTGGCCCTCTTGTCAGTTAAAAAAAAATTCGACTTTCTAAAATTTTGAAAAAAGTGCTGGGCACAGCGGGTAACCGAAATTTTGGTGATGTCGCTGTTTTTAAACCTGAGTATAAAAATATTTTTTAGAAAATTTACAGGGGACCAAGACAATTTTCGGCTTATTTCGACATGTTTCTCGAGTCTACAGATTTGATTTTTTGGCGCTAGTAGCGAATAAAGCCTCCCCCCTTAAAAATTTTCAAAATCGCTGTAACTACCCTTGTTTTTAGGCTTAGGATAAGCGAGCGTATGTTAGCCGGGACGAAAAAATGTGTTACGCACTTTTTCCGAGGTGTACGACTTTTTACATACTTTTTAATATGGTTTTTTGAGAAAACATTAAAGGACCATGCTCGCAGTGGTCTGGGTGGTCCCCGCCAATTCAAAAAAAAATCCTAATCATTGATCTTCTGTTGATCTTCTGTACGGATTTTGTAACTTGGTTTCTAACAAATTCTAGGCCTTGTGTTGTTAGAAACCAAGTTAAAAAATCCGTACAGAAGATCAACGATTAGGAAAATTTTTTGAATTGGCGGAACCACCAGACCACCACGAGCATGGTTCTTTTAAGGGGGAGAATTCGCTACTAGGGTCGATTTTTTCTGTCTGTTAGTCAGAAATATAAAACTTCAATATAGTAGGTCAATGAGGTATTGCGAGATGGCATAGACAAGATTGATGAATCGGTTTGCACAGTTCCATAGATTCCCTCGTCAGACCAATTTACAAATGAACATTTTTTCAAAAGGTGTTTGAAGTTTTCTGGAAGAGATTTAGGGCTATTTTTCGGTGCGTAAAATCTAATATTATATACAACCAACTCTGAAATATGAACCGAAAACAAGTTGGGGAAGAACCCCATGGATTTTGGCATTCGACCAGCTGGATAATTTGCATTTTTTTTTTTAATTATTGTACTATTTATGGTCTTCAGGTCGTACAAATCTGCTTCGATCGACGTCACCCTGTTCGAGCACCAACCTATGCACCACTGGCATAGGCCGAAGTGCTTCCAACAAAAGTGTCGAAGGCATGTTCATATCTCCCGACTTTGCGGCCGACACCAACTTAACTGGAGGACATCCAGATGGACCTGATGTTTTGGAACTAGGGCAAGCTGGAAGCAGCAAAAGTACCAGTGTCCTGCCTACATCCAGCTCCTCCATTTCCCAAACCTCACCCTCCCCTCTCCGCTTCTCAAAACATTCCAAGTGGTTCATCGGTGTTTGCCTGTGGCACATCCTGTTCCCAGATCATTTGCACTCCACTTCGCACCATGGTAAGGCGGTTTGCGATTTTTGAGCAAATGTGGGCCCCATCTATCCATTTGCCAAACAGTTTATGCGGCGCAAGGTTCAAAAATGTTAAAATCATAAAACACCGGAAAAATCTCAAGATTTTTGGGTTTGGAAGGGATTTACTGCAAAATTCTTTGGCTTGTCACCTGGCCACTTGCTGAATTAAATCTTCTAAAAAGGACATATTTAGGTGTCCCAGAACAGAAGGCGCTACCAGCAAGATGGTTTCAATCTGGATCTTACATGTTTGTCGATAATTATCCCTGCAAAACTGTAAATTGTAACAAATAATTTTGCAGACATTACCGACAGGATAATTGCCATGGGTTACCCCGCTGACACCACTGAAGCACTCTACAGGAATTCCATGACGCATATCGTCAAGTTTTTAGGTTTGTACATCCAAGAATATGATCATTTGGGAAACACATGCTTTAAATACTCCAAAAATCGCAAAAAAGACATTCAAAAAAGATTGACGCATTTTTTATGTCGCCTCAATTTTTAGAGTACTTTTTAATGGTTGCAAATCGCAAATAACCCCCTATCGAAATAACCCTAACCTAAGTTCGTAAAATTTTTTGTCTTGGAATGAATTAGGCTGAGGTTAGGACAGTCAGGACAGGCCCTTTTCCTTCCAAGACCAAAATTTTTTTGAACGTCAGGGGGTTATTTGGTGGGGGTTATTTCGATATGGGGTTACTTGGGATGCACTGTCTTTTTAATAAATTACAATTTTAATAAATTACAAAATTGCATAAATCAATTCGCAGAATCCAACTTGAGGAAGTGTTGCTATATTGACCGTATTTGGGTCATCGAAAATTTTCTTGAAAAAATATGCCCAAATTCGTGCTTTTTAAAAAGCTTGTTTATATAAATATAACCTTTCTTACTTTAGAACACTATCATCCGGGTCACTACAAAGTTTTTAACTTGTAAGTTTCTTTTTTCAAGCCAAAATACTTCCTTAGTGTAATTGATGGTTGTGTTTTATTCAGACGAGGTCAATATGTCTATGATACAAGGTTTACTACCTGTCTGTAGTGCAAATTAATCGATATTTGTGTTGCAGTAAATTCCACAACAGAGTGGTCTCTTTTGAAATGACAGATCACCACCCCCCTCGTCTAGAACTCATGGCGCCCTTTTGTAGAGAGGTAACTTCAGAAGTTTTGCAATAAAGCAGCAAAAAATTGAAATGAAAATAATTAGGGTTGGCGACAGCTAACTCGGCGTTTTGAAAATTTTTGACTTTATTTTTTTTTTATGTGTGTTTTTTCACAAAATTTTGAGGATGTGACCCCGCAATTGAAAGCCCGATTTCGGGTAGTCCGACCCTAAATTGTTTTCATTACAGCAGATCCATTTTTGCCAAATTAAGAAATTTTCATACCAATGTGTAGCCACTATCCTAGGCTTTCAGTTGCGGGGTCACATTCTCAAAATTTTGTGAAAAAACACACATAAAAACAAAAAATAAAGTCACAATTTTTGTCGCCAACCCTGAAAATAATAGCAAAGGAATAAAGTCACGTGCCCCGTACCCTGGGCTAATAAATGTACTGGGGCGAGAGTGCCGTCAAAACTTTTGAGTCAAAAACGTTCATTTGGTACGGAACATGGGTACTTCACCCCTTTTTCGCAGTCACATGCCCACGGAGACTATTTGGTAGCCAACGAGAATTGAAATCGGTGCTAATTCGATCAAATTTCTACATATACAGTCGACGCTCGCTTTAACGGTCCCTAAAAACTAGAAAGAACAAAAACTAAGAAACCTTCAAAAATTAGGTTAAAAAAGTGTCGGAAATTAGGCAGGAACGGACTTTTGGGTGTCGTTAAATTGAGGTTTGACTGTGCACTTTTTTATCATCAAAACACCTTTTTCAAAAAAATGCATTTCTTTTCTATCACATCGACAAAATTATCAAAAATTAGTTCAAAGTGGACTTCTCTCGACAATTCTCACTATCTACAATACTTCCTTGTTTGCGACGTTTGTCACTGTTTATCACAAATTTTTACATAATTATTATTTTTTATCAGATTACTACAGTGTATATATGGAGTGTAGTATGAACACAAATGTAGTTTGCATGTGTAATCTGCACACAAAATTTTTACTTTCTAACCATCTACTGCTTGGCCTAATAAGATATAAAAAATAAATAAAAGGGCACTTTCTTTGTTGGTAAACCTACATTTTTATTAATGTGGTCTAATCAATTACCACAAATTTTGTGATAACAGATACCAACATATGGCAGTTTGTCGAATAGGCGGGGAGAATAGGGATGCTGAATTAGTCACAAATGCAAAAAAATAAGACCGAATATCAAAAAAATTAGTTCTGCAAATGAGCCACTTTCAGAATAAGTAGTAAAATTATGGTTTTCTGCAGGTGCACGAATACTTAGAAGCAGATCCCAAAAATGTGGTGGCTGTACATTGCAAGGCTGGCAAGGGCCGTACGGGTGTGATGATCTGCGCTTACCTAACCTACATCTCTTTCTATAGGACGCCTCGTCAGAATATGGGTAAGCTATATGACACTTTTTACAGTTAACTATTCTGACAGTTGACTACGTTTTGCAGTCGACATTTACAAACTAACCACAACTTTAAAATTTTCAGATTATTACTCCATTGTGAGGACGCACAACAACAAAGGGGTAACCATTCCAAGCCAGCGGCGCTATGTCTACTACTTCTCGCACCTCCGCAATAAAAAGCTCAATTACATGCCTCTACGCACTGAACTGGTCGGCGTCTATGTGGAAAAACCGCCTAAATTAGGAGGTAGGCTAGTAGTTGTGAATAATTGATTGTATTTACTCACTAGGGAACCGATCGAATTGTACGATTCGATTCGAAAATTCTGACGATGCCATCTTGTGGAGCATGGTTAATTTACTACATAGAATTTTAATATTTTTTTGCAAACAAACAGAAAAAATCGAATCTGGAGACTCGAGAAAAGTTGAGCCACAAACTGCCTTGGTCCCCCTGTGGATTCTTACAAACGTATTTGTTTATAATCTGCCTTTGATATGGTGACATTCCCAAAAGTTCGATCCCTAGCAGGGTCTGACTATTTAAAACCCATATGTGGAAAAAAAATGTCGGACCCAGTTGGGTATCGAACCGTCGGGGTGTCACTATATGGTGGCTTGACTATAGAAAATATTTTATTGAAAATCCACAGGGGGACCAAGGCAGTTTGTGGCTCTCCAGATTCGATTTTTTCTGTTTGTTTGCAAAAAATATTAAAATTCTATGTAGTAAATTAACCATGCTCTACAAGATGATATTGTCAGAATTTTAAAATCGAATCGTACAGTTCGATCGGTTCCCTTATAAGTAAACTTCAGGTTCATTTCTGAAAGGAGCTCTGAAGGTGAGGGTGGCCAATGGGGACGTGGATGTTTTTTTTTGGGCGAAGACCTGTGGTTGAGTGCAGAAAAGTCGGAGGAAGAGGAGGAAATGCATCGGCAATACCCTATTATGACGGGTGAAGACCAATTTGGTGGGTGTTTTCGACGAGAATTTGGTGGATAAGATTGGTTGCCCTATAGTCTGTGGATAGATTCTAAACGACTAATCTCCAAATTTTTGATGTGTACCCAGAGTTTGAATTGTGCTGTGAGCAGTGTTTTTTAAACTCAAGTGCCGTAAATACTACTACTTTAATACGTTTTGTTCAGCGTTTAAAGTTGAGGATAAGGGATAGAGAAAAAAATTCAGACCCGTTTTCCGTTCCATAGAAAGTTGCCTAAAGTTGAAAATTTCAAGCTGAAAATAAAATTTTTTTTGGATTGTGAATTTTCAACTTGATGCAACTTTTTATCGATTTTTTGACGGAAAACGGGTCTGAATTTTTTTCTCTGTCCCTTATCCTCAACTTTAAACGCTGAACAAAACGTATCAAACAGATTTAAAAAAAAATTAAAAGTAGTATCTAAAGGCAATGTTAAAAAAGGTGAGGCACTTGAGTTTAAAAAACACTGGCTGTGAGTCATCACAAAAAACAGCACAACTCGAATGAAAAACAGCGAGTATGTCGAACCCTGTGGGCACATTAAAGGGGGAGGCACATTAAAGAGGGGAAGGAGGCTTACACAATCTTTATTTTCAGATCCCAACCATCCACAACCAGGAAAAGACTGCATATCAAGGTAGTTTTGTATTTCTTGTTTGATTATTTTAAAAATTTTGTTTTAGGCGTTGCTACGGGTGGACAGTCCCTGCCAACAAACGGGTTTTTCTTGAGGGAGACGTGCGCATTGACTTGTTCCAGAAGTCTCAACTACAGTTGGCCAAAATCAGGCTAAAGGTACATTAGTTTTCTTAAGTTTTACATAAAATATTGCTCTTATAAAACTGTGATTTTAGAAACAAGAAAAGAAGAAGATAGGGCACATCTGGATGAATACAATGTTCAGTTGTCCAGGCTTTTCTGGTGGTCAGTATGTGCATGGAGATGAAGGTGGGCTAGACTTTGACTTTTTTTTCGGTTGTCTTGAGAAACTGAATTTTCGTAGTTACTCCAAACTTAGTTGGCGTTAGGGTTTTTCAAAACGGTTGATTTCGGTTTTCTCGATGGAGCAGGGTTGCTGCATGGAAAGCTTTCCGGACAGAAAAGAACGCGGGAAGTTTCCCTTAAAAATGGAAAGAAATAAAAAGAGGAGACGAGAAACTCTCTGTGGGCCGAACCCGTGTTAGACCTCGTTTTATGCGTTTTCACTAGGGTTATTTAGATGGTAAGTTACCACGGTAACCTACTACACTATGTATAACTTACCAAAAATCTGTAAATTTAAAACAGTTAACTACAGACAACCGCACAGTTAACTGTACGGTTAACTGTACACTTAACTGTATACTACCACCTGTACAATCCCTTGTTATTTCTGTCCTATTTCTCACCGCCAACCGGAAAGTTTTCCGGAAAACTTTCCGGTTAACTTTCCACATCTTTTCTGTCCGGAAAGAAAAGCAACCCTAGTACGGAATGTGTAAATTGATAGACTGCAGAGACCTGGGTAGCTGGAGATTATTGATGGTATTCAGCTTCCTGTGGTCATTTCTGATATCAAAAGTACAAGGAAAGGCTTAGGATCACTAAAACCTCCCCATAAACATTCAGATGCACAGGTCACTGCGGCCACTTACTTACACCGCAACCTAGCATCTTTTTTTTGGTAAAGCAAAAAGTCAAATCTATGCGCTATTGCGCAAGATCAGAAATATATGCAGCTATAAAAATCAGTAAAACTGCTAAA
The DNA here is from genome assembly GCA_029231635.1 of Ditylenchus weischeri. Taxonomy (NCBI): domain Eukaryota; kingdom Metazoa; phylum Nematoda; class Chromadorea; order Rhabditida; family Anguinidae; genus Ditylenchus; species Ditylenchus weischeri. The sequence continues at coordinate 145,682 of JAMRYI010000208.1, forward strand.
ATGTTATCTAAAATTATCATACCATAGATTTTAGCCTACCCATACAGTTCCATGGATGGAGAATGTAAGTTTACAAGCTATTTGATGAATCGAATCACCATTCACCATTTTTCAGCTGATTCATCAATGATTGTGCGAAAAGGGCTGCGCAGGAGGACAACCACCAGACCCAGTCAACAAATGCAGAAGTTTTCGGACAGCCAGCTGCCCCAGAACTACTCTCCCAACTCAGCTCCAGCCAATTGTTCTATGCCCTCTTCTCCATCTTTTCAGCTCCACAACAAGGTGCGCATCTCAATGGACAACAGTTCGACCAACAGCACAGAGTCAATGCCTAGTTCTGGAGGAGGTGTGGAGGATCAAACTGGCGCTGGACATAAATCTTCAGCCGGTTCTTTTGAACCCAGAAGAACTGCCAAAATGGCGCTCAGATTCAATGGAATGGCTAAAAAACGTGGGTTTTGTGGGGAAAATATCTGGAAGGTTCCAATCCTAATAGGTGCATAACTTTTTATTTCCGAGGGATACACGCTTTTTTTTGCAAAAATCAGGATTGGCTCTGAACTTTCGATGCTGTCTTATGTTTACTGGACGTCTATTAACTAGCGGTCCTTTTTTTGGCATATTTTGCAAATCTTTTAAAAGTTGTCAATTTTTTGCCAATTTTTTTTATTGGCCCATTCGATGTAAAATGAAAAAGTGGACGCAGGTCATAAATATCAGATGTTCAACTTTTCCTATAAAAATTTGAGTATAGGCCAGACAAAAGTCCAGATTTTACACCAAATACAATACATGACAAAAAAATACATGAAACTTATTTTTATATGTAGATGCAGAGGTTTGTATTTCAGGGGCCTATCCCACTAATTGAAAAATTTTCATTTTCCATGAAGAATTGAAAAATTTTTCATTTTTCACTTTTCAATTAGTGGGATAGGCCCCAGGTGATAATTTATGCACCAAGAGGAAGCTAAGGATCTCCTCTGCCAGAAAATACAGATCAAATTTGAGGAATTTTTAAATTTCGCGCAAAATTTGCTTGAAAGGCTATAAGAAACACTTTCGGGCGTTTTGAAAGCCGTGACAGGCGTTGACACTCATTTGAGCAAAACTCATTTGGGCCCCGTCGGTAAATATTGGGATTTTTAAACATTACGTATCCTTGAAGTAGTTTCGTATCCCGTAGGGTATTCAGGTGGTAGCACGGAAGTGATGGTACCGAGAAAGTGGTACTCAAGTGGTAGTACAAAGGCCCTGACCAGGTATCGGTACTCAGGTGGAGGTGTCTATGTAGTGGTACTTGGGTGGTGGTAGGAAGTGGTCGTCCACTCGGATCAAAAAAAGTTTATTTTTTTTTACTTTTTCGGGTTTCAAAACCTGTTTTACGGACTAATTCGGGCATGCTGAAGATGGTTTGATAGTAGTGAAAGAAGCTTTTGTATGGTATTTTTTGAGTATTGGGAAATAATTTATTTTACCAAAACTCGATTTTGCCAAAACTCAAATAATACTCAACAAAGCGGCATTTCACCACTATCAAACCATCTTCAGCATGCCCGAATTAGTCCATAAAATAGGTTTTGGAACCCGAAAAAGTAAAAAAAATTGAAATAAACCCTGACCCAAAACCCACCCTGAAGGCCTTTTTCTGTCTCTAGTGTGGATCAATTAGCTTAACGCCTCGTAAAACCATCTTTAGAATACTCTAATTAGTGCAGAAAACAAACTTTTGAACCCAAAAATGTAAAAAAAATTGATCCAAGTATCAGGTCATACGGAAAGTATTGACACAAAATTTCAAATCCTTGTACTCGCTCATTTGTTAACATTTTGTGGCAATCTTTTTGTTTAGTCTGAGTCTACTCTATGGGAAATAACTGAACTTTATTCAACAATAAACAAATCATTCAACAAAATAGGATCCTTCCGCATCAATAACTTTTTCCCATCTTTCTGGCAATTTTGCAATTCCTCTAGCAAAGAAATTCGCTGGCTTTGACTCAAAGAACGCTTGCAAATCCGCTTTCACTTGTTCAACGTTGTTTCTCTCTGTGATAGTTTTGCATTGACAAGAACAGGTGAAAATCCGAAGGAGCCAAATCTGGAGAATAAGGCGGGTGCGGCAGAATCTCCCATCCAAGATCAGCGATCTTGTCCTTGGTCAGTCGAATTTACAGTTGTTGAAAGACAGTTGTTGAATAAAGTTCAGTTATTTCCCATAGAGTAGACTCAGGGCTACAAAACAAAAAAAAAAGATTGCCACAAAATGTTAACAAATGAGCGAGATACAAGGATTTGAAATTTTGTGTCAATACTTTCCGTATGACCTGATAGATGACCACTTGGTTTTGTTGGTACATGGGAAATCTAGTAAACCTACGGTCGGTTCACAGAAAAATGTTCGAATTACCGTATATTCTCTAATTATTACCCACCCTCTCTTTTTTAACTGAAATTGCAAAGTTAAGGCATTTTTCATTTACAATTTTGGGATTTTTCAAGGGTTGAAAAATAATTATCCACAGGCAATTACAAGAGACTATACGGTTACAAGTATATGCCTACCCTGAGCCCAAGGCTTTGCCTAAGTTGACCAAAAAAGACAATAGACGCTATTTGAAATGAAAAAAAATCTAATATTTACCTACGGGGCCCAAATGAGTAGTAACCGTGACAGGGTGTCCAATAAAAACTGCACAATTTTTTGAATTCCCGCCTTTTTATATTTCCTTTTAAATTTCAAATTTTTTTTATTCAGAAATGGTCGGGTCAATATCTTCTGTCTGTTAATAAATATTTTTTAGTTTAGCTTACTCTTAGCTATGACTTATTTAAAGTGTTGGTTGTAGCCTCAAAAAGTGTTTTTGGGATTTCACCGGTCCGCGGAAGCTTCTGACAAATTTCGACGGATGAGGATTTACGATGACTTTTAGTAATTTTTTTATTTTTTTACCATGATCATTGCCGACAACGAGAATTTCATATGCTTGAATGCGCGCGGGACACTTTCTTTATTCTGAAAATATTGAGAAATATTTTTCAGTAAACTACCGTATTTCCTGTATTTTCTCCCCCGTGGGAGAAATTTTTCAACCCTCCGCTAAAGGGGGAGTAATTAGAGGGAGGTGATTAATTTTCAACGATACAGCGCCGGAGTCGCTACGAAAATAACGGAAACTACATTGAGTCAAATTTTCAGCCATGTAGCTTTTGCCTTTCTGGAACAGGACTAGCTTGTTTTCAATCTCTCGTTTACCCCTTAAATCAGGCTCTTCCTTAATAGTAGACTTAGGGCTTGCACTTAACTGTCCGACTGACCTATGAGCATCACTGCTATCTGCTGCCAATGTAAACGAATAAACACCAGTGCCAAAGATGTACATAGCACATGTCCCAAAACTCTCTACTCCGGCACTCCACAAAACAAGACAAGCACAATATTAAAGCTTATAACTCCTGCTTTAAGAGCTATTTTAAAGCAATAGAAATATGTCCCTAGCAGCGCTTGTGCTCAAACCTGCCAAAGCTTTAACATCTATTACCTTACCTAAAAAGCAAATACTCACTATTCTCTAGAATCAACACCCCAAGCAGCCAATACGAGAAGCAGGACCTCAGTCTAAATGCTGAAAAACAACAGTTGTGAAGTATTGGACTAGCAGCATCTCCCAGTTCATCTACCTTTTGCTAGTCAGCTAGAAGCCTTAGGTCTCGACGTTTTCGCTTCGGTCAGCCTGCTAGATGATATTTATATTAGCCCGTCTACTACAAGGGTGCAGGGCTAGTTCTTTGAGGTTTGAACATCCGCAGTGAATTAGGGTCTAAACAACCTGCTCAAGTAAACCCATAAAGTATTTCAATGAATTCGGTACCTAGCCAGATGACCAGCACTCCTCCTAGAGCATTATCCACAATGTTACATTATTCTTAAATTTTCGTGGTGGCAAAGAGTTTCTTACGAATTATCAAATTTGGAGCATGGACCATCACGGAAATCTTTGTTTTCTTTAATTTTTGGGTTAAATTCATGTATGGGAGCGTAATAAAGAGGGGAGAGTAATTAGAGGGGGTGGAGAAATTAGAGGGGGTGAGTAATTTTTCGATCCTCCTCTAAAGGGGGGAGTAATTAGAGGTAGGGGAGAAATTACACGAAATACGGTATGCTGATCTACACGATGCTTTTTCTCAAATTGGTTACCGTATTCTCTCTAATAGACGGGCCCTCTCTTTAGACGGGCCCCCTGTAGACGTTTCACCCCCAGTAAGTCAATAACTGAAATGATCGTTAAAATTTGCGCGTTTTTTTGAGTAATAAGTTTTAAATGAGTTTGTTTTTTGACGTCTGCTGAAATTCTCCGTTCAAGGCGAGAATTCGACAGTTCTACGATGATTGGATGCTCCATGGCGATAAAGAAATGACGAAAGGGGGGAATCTGAAAGCTGCACCAATGGCAATCTACCTGCAGTAGATCCTGGATGCATGGGAAAGCCTGCCATCGTCGAATCATTCAAATCATGTGGGCTCAGTAATTCAACTGATGGAAGCGAGGATAACAAGATACTGCTTCAAGGTAGATGGTCCAGTGTCTACTGGTCGAAGCAAGCTGCAAATGGCGCGGGAAGAAAAGAAGTCGGCTGATCTCTTAGAATATATAGATCTCATTGAAGACGAAGATTTATTCAATGATAGTAATACGTCCATTGAGTGTTGAATTGTTTGATTGTCTACGTTTTAAATAAAGATGTGAATTTAGAAGTTCGAAGAAGTTCGTTAGCAATTTTGATAAATTTTAATGGCTGGATTTTTTTGGTATAAAATTTTTGTGAAACAAAAAATAGACGGGCCCTCTTTATTAGAAGGGCCCTCTCTAATAGACTGGCCCCCTCTGAGGGGGGTTGAAAAATAGACGGGCCGGCCCGTCGATTATGTTGTCTACGCTTCTCGGGTGGTGGGAAAAGATAAGAAAGAAGGGCTGGTCGAATTCGAGATGATCGAATCTGCCAAGAGTCGTGTGAGCTTCTCCACCAACAGTGCCATTGCCGTCAGGGGTCAACCTGTTGACGAAATTAGAGGGGGGTGAGTGATTTTTCGATCCTCCTCTAGAGGGGGGAGTAATTAGAGGAAGGGGAGAAATTACAGGAAATACGGTAATAATTAAATCATTAAAAAAGCAGAGCCGGCATCGGGAATTGAACCCACTAGAAACATTACACATACGCTGCGACACTTTTTTCGAGAAAAATTTTTTGTTGAAATTTTACGACCATTAGCTGCTCAAGACAAAAAGCATAACTTTTACCAGAAAAAAATTTTCTCGAAAAAGTGTCGTTTACGCCCTGAAAACATTTTTTTAAACATGATTTTGAGCGAGTACGCCAAAAAGAAGAAATCTATGTCCAAAAACGAGAATTCTATGGCCAATCAAAATCAATCACCAAAATAAAATATTCTATGGGCGAAAGCGACATTTCCATGGCCAAAAAGAAACATTATTAAAATTTTCATGAAAATACACTTCCAGTAGAATCGACCGTATGGGAAACCAGATGTACTCATTGGGATTCGAACCTGAAATATTTTTTCGCAAATACAAATATTCAAAATGATGAATTTCAGGCTCCGGCAAATCCCCTTGCAGTCACATAATGGATTCAGAGAAAATTTGGATGTCGCAAGATGGTGACGTTCACAAGACCAAAGAACCAACGGTGCGTGCTAGCCTGGATACCGACCATGAACAGTTTGAAGCAGACATCATAGTGGACGATCCGCCTGGATTAGAACGTCACTGTCCCCTGGAGTCTTTGAAAGCCATCTATCAGAGCGAAAAGCACGCGCCTAGGCACGGAATTGTCGAAATACTCAAGGTAGTATTTTACTTGAAGCATCCAAGTCAGTCCTAAAGCCCAGTTTTTTTCAGACAGCCTACCAAAAGGGCCTTATCAAAGATTTGTACAATAGCCGACGCCAAAGTATGCCAAAAGAAGGTCTAATAATGCCAAAAGCTGCAGCCGGAAGACCCAATGCTGATGGACCCTATTGCGTTATGCGTCAAAAAGAAGAGCATGTGTCTGTGTATGGAGTTCAGGAAATAGACAGGGCCCACAAAGGCCGTGAATTGGACATGGCTTTTAAGGTAAGGTATTTCGAGAAATCTGCCTATCTTTTAAATCGTCACAACTCTTTTCTTACTGAAATCTACAAGAAGAGTCACTCGAATTTGACCATAAGACCTGTATGAATATTGATCGCCGAGATCGATTTATCCTCTAAATTTGTCTGGCTCCGCCTGACAGCTTGCTGTTTCAAAAAAAGCCGAAAAAGTGTTGGTCCCGTTGGTTGGTTGAAAAAATCTTTAAAGGGACAAAATTTTTGGACAAATTTGCTCTGTACAAAGACCTTTTCCTCCAACTTTTTGAAATCTGATTTGGTTAGTTGATAACTTATAAGAAAGCTGAGATCCTGAGCTACACGCTAGTCAAAAAAAACTTTAAAAATTGAAAAGAAAAATACAAGCTTTTACAAATTTACCGAGAAAATTCACGGATTTGCCGGGAGTTTTCAATTTGATCCAATACGAATTTTGCCATCCCGCTGGTTTAAGTTTTTCCAATCCACAGGCCGACCGCAGAACAAGACCCAAACTACAGGAAAGGCCAAATAATTATCGTGTTATTGACATTTTACACCAAACAAAATTTCTTTTTAAGTGTGAACATAAAAGTTATGCTCCCATATGCAACCCCGCATCTATGGTTGCGAAATAGTAATGTTTGCTGTAATTTTAAATTCTTTGCAGGTCTACATAGTCACCAGGTGCATCGATGAGGGCAACCTGAACGATGGTAAGTCTAGAAAAACGCACACAAGTGCACCCAATATAGCATGATTGTTGCAGTAAGACTGGCAGAGTCCTTCATCCGAACCACCTACTTCAAGCAAACCGAAAAGGACGCCTACAAAAAGCAAAAGGTTGGATTCCAAACTACAAACTCCCATTCTAATTGACCAAATTGCAGGTGGAACTTAGACAAAAGAAGCTGTTCTCATCCCAGGTTGGATCCACCAATTCAACGGATGACCACCAGTCAAGCAATGGATTCACAGATTCTTCATCTTCCTCCCAAGTTTCTTCAAGCATTCCAGACCTGAGTGGTCATCAGCCATTTCACATGTTCACCAATGACCCGAGACTTAGCGATCCACACCTCAAGAAGTTCTTTTTCCGCCAAAGAATCACTTCGCAGTCCAAACATCCAAACTTCCATTACCAGTAAGCAATCTGTTTCGAAAATACAATATATTTATTAGAGTGTTTAAAATGGCATTAGGTGAATTACCCCTGGGGAAATTCTCTCACGGGTAAAATTCCCCAAATTAGCTCTATCACAAATTCATATATCTAGTAGCTATCATGAATCATAGGTGGTCGAGCTAGATGGACGACTTTCAACGGGATCAGCAAAACACTATTCAAATCAAAAATTAAAAAGCAGCTTGGGGCCAATGATTAAAATAGCCACTTAAAAAAAATTCCAAAAAAACCCTGTATACTTTCAAAAAAATTATATCTTTCAAAAAACCATGCATCCAAGGCAGAGTACGTAAGTCACGGGGTTTCAAAAGTAGAATTTGTGTTCAGTAGAGAAATTTGCGCGAAATCAAAATATTTGAAAAATTAATGATTATTAATTGATTTTTTTTGGAGCTAATTTTGCTTAAGTTTGTGCGGTCTATTCCTGTCTTCGTGTCTGAGTTTATACTATAAAGTTTGCCTATTTTTCGGGCTTTCCAATAAGTCATCACTTGCTAGCAGAAGATATCAAATTCGGTGGTCACAAATGCTTTTATGGAAAAAGGATTTAAAGGGTCTATCCAGTCAAGTCCTAAATCTATCTTGAGCTTCCGTTTTTCTGATACAAGCCTTCAAAAAAAATCGTTAACGTGATAGCCCATAAGTTTTTACATTTGTATGTGAAATATCACTTTAATTTATGCGAATTTATTGAATTTTCATGCGGAGAGATAGTAAAAAGTCACATTTTGATACAGAAAAACGTGTCTTTTCAGCTTAAAATGACCATAACTACCGAAATCTCTAAAATTTTCAAAATCCCTCTGGTGATCTTGTACTAAAAATTGCGAGCTACATTTTGGTATATCGAATGTTCAGAAAAGTCTGTGGTTTTTGGATTTTTGTCTGTGGTAAAACTTTGATCAGTTTTTTGCATTCAGGTATATTGCTATGAAACTCAGAAGTCGTCATGCAAAAGTGGAAAGTCTTGAATTCTTTCCAAAGTCGAAGACTGCGAATGCAAGAGCGGCTGCAGTAGAAGCAAAAAGAGCTAAAGAAGAACAAAAGAAGTTGAAATCACTTCAAATGGAGGCTGCAAGAAAGGCTAGAATGGGTATGCTTTCCTCTTCTTTCCAGGCATTTGTTCAATTTACTCATGAGAATTATATACTTTAGCAAAGGAGAAAAAAGCAGCGGAACAGATGAAACAGGATATGATGGCTCAGCAGGAATCAGTCGTAGTGCGTTCAGCTTCAGGTTCGCTGTCTACGCCTGCCATTATTGGGATCAGCTGTGCGGTCGTGGGTGCTATTGCTGTGCTTGGGCTTATCTGCTTGCTGATCTACTGCTGTTTGTTCAAGAAGGGGCAGAAGAATCAAAAGGAGAAGCTTCAGCGAGTGGTTTCGAAGAAAGAAAAGCCAAAACAGAAGCAACCAGTGGGAGGGACGTGTCAGCCTGGACAAAAAAACCAATCGAATACAACACAGCCTGTTCCGTCGAAAGAAACTGAGAAAGCGTAAGTAGTCGTCACTGATAATGCGTGCAATTTGATTTTTAACTTCCAGGAAAAAGAAGCCTGCAGAGTCAGTTGCCATAGTGGTTGAGCATCCGATAGAAGAAGTCAAGAAGCCGAAGTCTCAGCCGAAACAAGTTATCAAGCCTAGTGTCTCAGAAGAAGTGCCCAAGTCACCGCCTGTTCCAAAGGGTATATTCCTGAAGACTGTGTCCGAGCTGTGTCTCTGGAGAAGTCGCTGTCACCAAACACGGAAACTAAGAAGGAGATTGCTAAAGTTCAAGAAGAGTTCGAAAAGCATCCTGAATGGAGATCTAGTTGGCGATGGACTGAAGGCAGGGATGGCAGAGATCACATGTATTGGACAAGGCTCTCTGATCAGTACGTTCCCAGACGCCAGATCATTGGGATGAATAGCATCGGGGGTGATCACCGCAATATGACGCCGGAGCAGAAGAAGCTTGAGAAAGTGAGGGTCGCTAAGTTCATTGCCAAGCAGAAGCTCTGTGGATTTGGAGATCCATCAACCGACGATGATGAAAAAGCCGAACAGCAGCAGCCATTAAGTACGGACAAGACTCAGCAGTCGGAAGAGCAGTCAAAGAAGAAGCTGAACAAAGAGCGAAGTGCCATCAGAAGAAAGAAGAAGCGGGACAAGAGGGATGCAGCTGTGGATGAAAGTGAAGCCAAACAGTAGCAGGAGCAACAACGTTCTTCAGATCACTTGTTATGTATTGTGAACGCAGTATGAATAAATCGTGTTTCAAGATTTGGGTAAGATCTGAAGAAGTCTTTTAATTGGGATAGATAAATTTTTGTGAGTTATAAAGAGGACCTTTTTTATTCGTATAAATAAATTGATTGAGCCAGCGAGGTCACGGCAAGTACAACGAAGTGAACTCTGCTTAAATACTTACTTGTACACCAAACAGCCAAAAAATTTGAAATTCAAAAAGGCGTGAAAAAATGGGGAAAAGGGGACAAACGCCTTACGTAAGCTCGCAAACACGGTAGTTTTTTTAACTGAGAATATCGTAACTAATTCAATGGGAAGGACCAAGAAATGAAGTGAAATTGTAATATTATTTCCTAAATCTTTTGAAAATCCAATGAAACTATTTAAAAACGTAAAAAATTGGTTTGAAATCGTTGGCGTTTTGTTTAAATTGAACTGAACACAAAAGTGACTTTTGAAACCCCGTGAAGTTACGTAACGTAACTCAAAATTTTGAAAAAAGTACATTTGGCCAAAAAAGTACAATTTGGTCATGGGTGGTAATTAATTTTGTCCCCTAATTACTGAAAAATGTCCCAAATTACTTAAAAATGTCCCCGAGCGTAAATACCCCCAAATAACCTCCCTTCCAAATAACCGCACCACCCCGAAACCACCAAAAATCGATAAAATCTTTATCATTTCTTTATCGATTTTTTCGGTTCAGAATTTTTCTATTCTTTAGTCTCTATTTTCAAACTCTGATCTATTTTTTGTTGTAATTCTAGTAAAGACATGTATCAAAAAGAATCTTGGCAATATCTAGGTCTCAATCAGAACAAGTTGAGCCGGAAATTTTATCTCAAGAACTAACCTGGTTGCTTTCTTGGGGAGCGCCCGAATTTTTTTACTTGAATGCTACCCACTTAGAAATGAAAAGGCATAATTTCTACTAAGTTGGACTAGGTGCAGACAATTTTGTCATTTGCAGTTTCAGGTTTTAGTGTTTTTCTAATATTTTCTGGTTTTTCTTACACTTTGGTTAGGAAGTGTACTTTGATTAGGAAAATCAAAATCTTTATATGGATAAAATTTTAGCCTCTAGTGACCAAAGTCTAAATCTTTCTCACCACTCATATCCGAACAGAATTTATTGACGCAAAATAATTTAACGCATAACAGGAAAACAAAACTTCTGTTCAAACATTGTTCAAAGATGAAGTTCTAAGGTGAATTAGAGACGCTATTCTTACTGCGCTCATTCTGTTTCGAGTGAAATCAACCGAAATGCCGCATAGCTGTTGACCTCTTTCTCAATCAAATTTTGACCAGCTTGCGTGAATTTTGCTGATCGGCTTGACGCAGAAACTTCAAAAAAAATCATCTGGTGTAAGAAATCGAACTTCATCGATCACAACATAGTCGAGACCAGGCGCATAAAGAGGCACATAGTCTTCAACTGCGAGTGCTCAAAAGGGTCCAAGAAAGCAGCACAGACCACTAACTTTTTGTTTATTCTACCAAACGATGATGAATGCCAGTCTTGAAAATTCAGAAAAGTCTCCAAACTTGCGATCAAAAGCTTTTAAAGCCGCTAAATCCTTTGCCTCCTTCATGACATTCCTCTTAAAAGACTCGATGCTGGACAAATTTGAAATTATAAAGATCAATTCAGATATAAAACTTACCTTAAATGTTCTAATAGAGCTCCCCTCTCAACTTTGAGGGCCTGAATCTCGGAGCAGAGTCAATATTATGCAAAACTGTTCACTGCATTTTCTTGACTCCCACGAGCTATACTGATCCTGCTTTTTAGATTTAGGATTTTCACCCAAAAATCTCGAGATCGACCCAAAATTTCCCGATTTTCGGAAATTTGAAAAATAGAGCACCCGGGGGCTCTATTAGAAGATTTACGGTACGCCAACAGTCGAAAAGCTTCTAAAAATTCTATGAAGCTTGAGTCATCAACTAAGCGGAAAGACTAAGCTGAGCAAACCATGAACTTGAGCAAAGAATCATCAAATTTTTCCGTGGGCACCCTTCTGCCGGAATGGAATTCCATATGACCCCTAAAAAATCTTTGGAATAAAAATTAATTTTGAGTGGTCTAATTAAAATCATTGCTAATTAAAATTATTTAAAATCTTTGGAAAATTTTTGCCACCTTTTTTAAAGTTTCAGTTGGTCACCCTGTACACACCAACCCTGTACACCTCCAAAACCCGAAAAATATGAATTGTAAGAAAAATTTAATCAAACCATGGTCTTACCAAAATCGTGCGCTGAATACGGTTTGAGGTTCTTTTCGGTTATCTGTGTCCAGATTTAAATTGTTATATAAATGCGCGAAACAATTTATTTTTAACAGAAATAACAATAATCAACTCTCAACACTACTCTATAAATTCTAAATAGATAGATCGCGAAATTTCATTTATCTGGACATAAAAACATGAAAAGTGAAAAAGATATGTAGAATCAAAATCATTAAAAATGTGGACACAGATAACCGAAAAGTACCCGGTTTGATAATACCAAAACAGCGAATTCACTACCCAAAACCTCAGTATTATAGTATTCACGTACTCTGAATGAATACCCATTTTCAGGGCCGGAAAATAGTATATCAAAGTGTCCTTACCCTTTCAAGATGATAGTTAGGTTAGAAATCAAGCACGTGTGTCAGGTGTACGGGACAACCTTCCGCGAGTCAATACCAGAAAAAGAGGAATTAGAAGGGCCTGAAATGACTCTGATGATTGCAAGCCACCACCTATTCCTTCTACACTTCAGGTATTTTCTTTGATTTTGTTTCACATATGTCTGAAATGGCTTGTGTTTAGGGCATTACTATTCCGCGAGCAGTGAATGGGCTTCAACCTTATCAGGCAGTGAATTGGCGTGAACCAGATGTGTGGCTTCTAGCGGACTCAGGCATGGATCACTCAGTTGGTGGACGCCTCTTTGTCTTCGGTCGGAAAAGCTATGAACAGAGGGCAGGAAGCGTGAACCACATATTCGCAGATGGGATATTTAAGATTTCGCCACCTCTTTTTGAACAAGTATTAATGATTACTTGGGTTTTAAAGTTCTAAAGTCAATATTATTTTATAGGTTTTCGTGGTTTTGGCGAAAATAAGAGATTTTGTCTTTCCGATCGCTACAGCACTTTTGCCGAACAAAAGAGCCGTCACATATCGCCTCTTCTTCCGAATCCTTCACGAAATCTTTCCAGCGCTTAAACCAAGCTCAATTTGTTGTGATTACAAGCTAGCGATACAAAATGCTGCAAGAGGAGAGTGGAAAACATCTACATTGATGGCTGTTACTGGCATTTGTGCGCTAATCTCTACAAGCATCTCCAAGAAGAAGGCTTATCATCCCAGTATGACAATGATGCTCAATTTGCTCACGAGGTTTGTTTTCAACAATCTTTAAGTCTTTTAAATCTTGTTCTTAAGTGTCGGAAAGTAGTTCCTTTGGCTTGCGTTCCAGAACAACATCTGACTGAATGTTTTGATGCGCTGAAAAAATACCTGCCTGGTATACTTTCCCCGATTTTGGAATGGTTTGAGAACAACTACCTTGGTTAGAATTGTTACGTTTCATTTAACAATTTGTTATTCTGGTTTTTCAGGAAAAATGCAGCAAAACGGTAAACGAAAGACGATTTTCTATTGATTCTTGGAACTTGGTTGATCGCATAAGAATGTAGAGATCGAACTAACAACTATGCCGGCAAGATTTTTCAGTTATCTTTAGATAAGTTATGTCTAAATTTTATCGAATTTAGAAGCTCATCATCGAAAGGCTGCGTGTGAGCTTGGAGTAGCTCATCCAAACTTGTTTCGATTCATCGATGCTATGAAGGCAATGCTTTGTCAATGTCTTTATCATAAGATTAATATTCTTTTTCTAGCTAGTGCAGCGTGGTGTTTATGAAGTTTACGATGAAATGATTTTGGGTCACAAGCCAGTGAAGTGTAAAAATTATCGACAAGCTGACAAGAGGATAAAAGCTTTGGTCAAAAATGCTGTAAAGAAGTGGAAGGGAAACGTCCCTATGGAATATCTATCTGGGATCGCTTACAATTTAAAGTTTGAAGAAGCCAGCAAAGAAGAAGAAGAAGAAGAAGAGGAATCAGAGAACAAAAGCAAAGCCATATCATTTTTATATGACGAAATTTTTTCCGAAGGTAGTATCTTCATGATTATGTCATCTATATACGTTTTTATAGTTGATGCGTCGCGAATGGAGCCTGAGCCCATGAAATCAAAGTTGGTACTTGCACTTTTGTTTCTAGTGTTTGTTGTAGCTTATTATTTGTGTAAGTTTTACAGACATAATGAAGACGAAAAAGGGATATGCCGTTGAAAGTAGATTGAGACCACTAAGGGTAGATCAGTACTTTTAAATATAGATATGGATTACTGAAGGTATATTTGGACAACTGAAAGTAGACGGAGACTAAGTGGATATGACTACAGAGGGTAGATCAAACTTTGAACAAACGATCTAGATTGTATGAATGAACTCCTGCTATTTTAACGAAAAAAAGGTATTAGTTATAGCTGGATTCGAACCTTAGTACTCATTACAGAATGGATTCACCACGGATAAATTAAGCTGGTGGCGATCATCACAGTATTTCAGGCAGAATATAAGATACAAAAAAGCAAAATTCCACCGAAAAATGTCCAACCGAAAAATGTCCGACCGAAAAATGTCCGACCGAAAAATGTCCTATACCCCCCTCGAGGTGGATAGCGGACGAAAACCAGGTGAAATTATCGAAATAACATGACTTCCCTTCAAGACAAAATTTACCCTGGAAAACATGCCCAAATAACCCCCCTCAAATAACCCGGGTTATTTGAGGGGAGTTATTTGGAAGGGGGTTATTTCAGGGGCCATGTCGTCCCCGAATTGCTGAAAAATGTTCCAAAATATTCTAAAATGTATTCCCAAAAGAACATCAGAAAACAAAAAACAATTTGGGGACATCTTTCAGAATATTTGGGGACATTTCAGCATTTTGTGGACATTTTATATTAGGGAATATCTTTCAGTAATTTGGGGACAGAATTAAATATTAAATTAATATTAAATATAAATATATTTTCATCGAAAAATGACAGTTTATCCAGTGCTTATTGATTTTTGAGCACAAAAAAATTTAACATAAAACTTCAAAAATTAAAAAGATTTGGGATCCGGAAAAAAGTACAACGCTGTTCAAAAAGTACAGTTACGTTCCCTGATCTAAGGCCATTTTCGAGTGCTTATTGTTACTGATAAACGATACATTGCTAATTGACCAACCTTCTTATTTGCAGTTGCCCCGCCCAAAACCAAGATCCCATAGTGTGTGCCAAATACGGTTGTTCCAAAAGAAGGCAAAGGCATAATCTCAACAAAAACACGTCAATGACCGACCGACCTCCCTTGTATGTGGACAACGAGGCTGATGTTGAAGACATAGATGGACCCACCTGTTTCGACGACTTCGACTTCTTCAGACCCACCTCGTTTGAGCAACTGGATGAAGAAGGGGAAGGATCTTCTGAAAACTCTTCTGTGACCAGGACGCCTGTGGATCTGAACTCCTTAAATGCTGTGATTCACACCAGAAGTGCTACTATGACCTCAGCCACAATAGCTGAAAATGCCAAGGAAGAGAGCTTGAAACAAGGCAGTAGGAGTAGATCGGCTAGGTCTTCCAATGCTGTGGATAAGGTAAGCTGCGGTTTTGGCTTAATTTTAATTTAAATAATTGCTGTTTAAAAATGTATCTACTCTAAAGGCACGTGCACAGTGAGTGTCGACCCAAGCGTTCTTTTAACGCTAGAAAGGCCACAAATGTTTTTCTTTTATTCAAAAGAATTTATCCTAGTACCATCTTGTAGCTGAGATATAGGGTTTCAAAATGAGCTATTAACAAGCTATAACTGATCAAAAAGTTTGCGAAAAACGCACTCAGGTGGACACTCAGGCCAACACTCGGTCAAGTCCAAAGTCATATTTTTGGTTCGAAAAAATTTGGGTCATCTTTACCTCCAAAAGCAAGTTTACGAGGAAAATGCTCAAAACATGGTAGAAACACCGTAGGAAAAGCTTGAGGCCACTATTGGAAATTTTTTTAAATTCTTTGAACATGCTTGGTCCTCCCTCTGGATCAGCTGCAAAAAAACATGAATCAGCTGCAAATAAGAGTTTTCCGTGTGATATGCTGAACTAACATATTGGTCCGCATTCTCACTGATGCATGTCAACTTTTTCCAAAAAAAAATTCTCAAACGGTTTAAGTTAAATCAAATTATTTCACACCCACTTTTTCAGGAATATAAGAATGAGTTGATACCCACTGGAGAGATGACGGGACAGCTTGAGCTGAATGAAGCCAACCATCCTAGCGATTGTTCTTGGGCAAGCAGTTCTTCATCTACCACCAGTTCCTCACATGTTTGTTTTTACACCCTACACAAAAATGGTAGTAAACAGTTGACAAATTTAGAGTCTGACCTATCCAATAGATCGCATCCTTGCGCCAACAGAACAGGATGAGAATTCTAGGAACAACACATTAAATTATAGATAATGATGATAATAGTCCATTTGTAGAGCAGAAAACATTTAGAAAAATGTTAGAGATTGTCTGCGAAAGTGATTAAACTCGACTTTAAATGTGACAAATGTACTTCAAGTTTGCCTTTCCTAAGTCCTACCACTTTTTAATTGGTAAAATTTCGGTGTACCCCCAGTACTCAAGTTCGGTATACCCGCAGCACTCAATTAAACAACAGAGGGGACCAAGGCATATTTTTTGCATTTTTTTCCGAAAACGCATGCATTTTCCCGAAGGGGGCGCAGGAGACTTGGTGGGTTAGAGATGCGCACACCCACATACCTTAGACGCAACTCACTCGAAAATGACTATAATAGTATATTCGCGCAACTTTTAACAGCCATAATTTTTTTCTGACACAATTATGAAGAACTGTTCAACTCCTCTAAAGCGGCGATTTTATTTGGTGAAAAAGTTTTTTGCTTGTCCCCCCTTGTGGCTTGTTCCGCAACCATTTGGACCTTTAGGTAGATATGGGGTCCAAACCACAGGAGGGACCAAGCAAAAATTTTGTTTTCAACATTCTATACCAAATGAAATCGCACACAAGAGGAGTTAAATACAAAAATTGATGAAATCGCGTCAAGAAAAAAGTTTAAAGGGTGGTGCTTAACACCGGATCGAACTTGAATTGTATTTCTTACAGCGAGGGTTGGATTGTAGATACTGGTAAATTGTATAGAATCGAGTCTATTCTCTAGTCATCCAAAAGCTGTTTTTGTGAGTCTTATTGCCCTCCCCTGTTGACTGTATTAATTAGTTAGTTTTTCTCTTTTCTAGTTGTCTCTCTACCTGCTAGAATTTGTTAGTGGTTATTGCTGATGATAACCATATTGCTGGGTTGTTGACTATATGTTGCCAGCCAATAAACAGAAAGCATTTTTGTACATTATAAAAGGAAAGTAATTGTTAAAAAAGGTTCTACATCTAAAAACATCATCATTTTTACAAGATGTGAACGAGAAAATATTTTTTAGAAGATACAGATTAATTGTCATGTTATTTATCGAACTAGGGAGGCCCAGCGGCACATATTTTAACCGAGTAAAAACTGCTTGAAAAGCGCAGTTCAGCTAAATAATTATTTCCAATATTTTGTTGTATTTTAAACGCGCTGCGCGCGTTGTATTGGTGCTAGATGACCGCTGATGCGGCCAGAATTTTACAACAAAACTACAAATGTCTTTAAGTGTTTTCATGTTTTATAAACTTTTTAGAAAACAAAATTGTGTCATACAACTATAAAAACATTAAACCCCGGATAGAAACATTATAACTCAGCTTGAATACGTCAAACCCAGCTCACAGTCATCTAACCCAGTTGTGGGACATCTGACTTATCTTACAGACATCTAACCCAGCCTGGGATCTCATATCCTAATTTAGGGATAACTAGCCCCAACGGGTAGCTTGTAAGTAATATAAAAAACATAGCCTCAATATTTTTTCTCCATCGTATTCAGCACAAAAAGTTGCTTTAAAATCATCCTTTATACCAACTATTCGCTTAAAACTTTAAATTTTGATTTTTGCGCCAATTTGAATTTTAAAGGCAAAAAAACTAGAGTTGCTGAAATGACCGGTCATTTAATAATCCGGTCAAATGACAGGAAATGACCGGTCATTTAATAATCCAGTCAAATGACCGGTCATTTGACCGGTCAAATGACAGGAAATGACCAAATATCGGTTATTTTATAGGACCAAGCATTTTTGTATCATGTGATCAATTTGTCAACCATTTCTTCAAAACTTTTGTAATCAAAATCAATTAAAAGCATCTTTATTCTACATAACAATTCGATAATCAACCAAAATCAAAATATTCTACTTCATCAAAAATTTCCTCTTCAATTTGTACCTCCTGTTATTGTTCAGATTCTTCCCTCCAGATTGCTTGAAAAGACCAGCGTTCTCCAGCATCAAGTTGTGTTTGATGAACGTCACTTTAGAGGCTGTGCCGACCTTCATCCTTCAACCGAACAATATACAAACCAAACCACCAAAATAATGAAATCCACAGACCTGTTCCGAAGCTTGGTGTGAATTCCGCCACGAAGAGACAAGTTTCTTTCTGTTGGCGCAGCTGAGAGGGGGGTTCGGGTGTATCCACGTAGTTCGCGGTACTCGCTGGTAGTTCGGGTGCATCTTTGTGGTTGGTGTACCCGCTGGAATACCTGAACTCTCGGAAAAATCGGCGCCGGGCTTTTTTAAAATCGGCGCCGGGCGCCTGAAATATGCGAACAGCGAGTCAAAGAAATGGTGAATAACTATCTTCATCAAATGGTGGAACACATTAAAAAGAAAAAGGCGAAAGGCTGGGAACTCATTATGTGATTTTCTTATGATCGAAATAAAAATTTACTATGAAGTTTACTCTAGGTTCACTGCAACAAAAAATGCAACATAGAAACTATTTTAATCAAAAAAAGTTGTCAAGATGGGGCTCTAAGTCTCCTAAAAATCGGCGCCGGCGCCGCCGCCCGTGCAGGTATGCCCGCTGGTAGTTCGGGTGTATCCACGTTGTTCGAGTATCCGTTGGTGGTTCGGGTACCCGCTGGTGGCTTGCTTGTGGCTGACATCTCTACTGAAAGTGAAGCAATATTGACTGACGGAACACTAAATGACATGAACTGCTTTGAATCAAAACTCAATGTGCAACAATATTTCGTTGGAAGATCATAAAATTCAAAATTATCATATGACCGAAATTCCCTTGACGGTCAAATGTTAATAAATGACCGGTCATTTGACCGGTCAAATGACCATTCAGCAACCCTAAAAAAACTCAAAATTTAAAAATTTGACCATTTTTCAAATAATTTGAAAGTTGGTGGACTTGACACGACCTCTCAATAATGTGCCCAACGTAATAACGCGGGTTATTTCAGAGGAGTTATTTCAGGGTGGTTACTTGAAAGGGGTTATTTGAGGGGTATTATTTGGGGTATGTTTTCCAAGGGAAATTTTGTCTTGAAGGGAAGTCATGTTATTTCGATAGTTTGACCTGGTTTTCTATCTATTCGAGGTTAGGTACCCACTCCAAGGCTAAGTTCACAATGTAGAGGCAAAGTGAGCGCCTTTTCATTTTTAGAAATGCTTTTTTTCAATTTTTCAAAGTTTTAGTACCAAATTGTAGCCCTGAATGTCAGCTACATTGTGCTACCAAAACTTCTAGGAAAACGAAAAATTTATAGATCTAAACTTTAAAAGGCGCTCGCTCCGTGCTGAAAAACGTGTCAGAGTGAGCGCCTTTTGAAGTTTAGATCTACAAATTTTTCGTTTTTCTAGAAGTTTTGGTAGCACAATGTAGCTGACATTCAGGGCTACAATTTGGTACTAAAACTCTGAAAAATTGAAAAAAAAGTATATCTAAAAATGAAAAGGCGCTCACTTTGCCTCTACATAGTGAACTTATCCTAACAGGTATCAGCCTCCAGAGCCTTAAAATCTTAAGTAGTGAGTAAATTTAAATTAAACCATGGTTTCCTACCCAAAATCTTGCGCTGATTACGGTTTGACGAAAGTACCTCAGATATAAACTTGCCCTCCAATTTATAGCTTTCCTAAAATCAAAAACACACATTTGAGACAGCTACAAAGTGCGAAATTTTGGGGTAGGGTACTGGGTGGTTAACTCAAGTTTCAAAAAAGGTGGCAAAGTTTCCCCAAAAGGTGGCATTATATTCAAAAATTTTCAAAAAAGGTGGCGTTTCTCATGAACTGTCACACTTCGTGTTACAATCACCATTAACCTATTGAAATCAAACAAATATGAACATCTTTATTCATTTATTCGGCACTTTTATAGTTTCCCCCCATACTCGGATTTTTTGACAAGTGACCCAAAATCACCTCCCGAACTCATTTTTTCTGCTCTACACAAGAAGGATTTCTAAACACTTTCTGATCAAAAAAATTTGAATTTTGTCAAAAAAAATTTGCCTCCCGTCCCTCAGGAGTAGATGGTCATTTTAGGGTGCTTTTCACCAAATTTTAGTATTTTTCGAGTCGAAAGAAGGTAAAAATGATAGATTTTGAACAGGTTTTTACTTTCTGGAGCCTACCGCATAAAGAAACTCTGGTATGCATATGTTTTTACATCCAAAGTCACTTTCGAGTGATTTGTGTCTAAGCTATGTGGGTGTGCGCATCTCACCCCAAGCCATCAAGCCCCCTGCCCTCCCGAAGGGGGCGCAGGGGGCTTGATGGGTTAGAGATGCGCACACCCACATACCTTAGACATAATTCCGAACTAGACTCTTGGTTGAAAATGCATTTAGAGACCTTTTTGCCAAGTTCCAACAAGAAAAATATGATAAATACCCATAAAAATGACCATAAAATACCAGAAAAAGGCCATTTTTCATTGAATGTGTGAGTCGAAAAATTTTTACAAGTATAATTTTTTTATTCAGAAAGTGTTTAGAAATGCTTCTTTTATCGTGTTGAGCAAAATATAAGCTCGGGGGGTGATTTTTGGTCACTTTTCAAGAAATCAGAGTATGGGGGGAACTATAAAAGTGGCTCTACCCCGTTGGGACAATAATTGTTTGATAATTAACGTGTTTGATCAAAGTCAGGTTTGCCCAATAATTAAATTGGTCAATAATTGGTTTTTGCAAAAATCAATTTGGTTTTAAACGACTTTGAGACAATAATAGTTTGTCATTTATATGCTTGATAAATAACGGGTTAAGTACCTGAATTGCAGTTTTTATTGACTTGTTCATGCAGTTGTATCTATGTTGGACAGCTTATATTATATGGGCAGCTTTTCTTTTAGTAAATTTATTTTGTTTTAGACCACTTTTAGAAAGTCGACTCTAGCAGAATTCAGTAAGACAACTACGGTTGTTACGGAGTATATTTTTCAGATGTGATTTGTTCAAATATTTATGAAACAAATTAAAGCTAAACCTTTTTTCTAATAAAGCATTATTGTCTCAAAGTCGTTTAAAACCAAATTGATTTTTGCAAAAACCAATTATTGACCAATTTAATTATTGGGCAAACCTGACTTTGATCAAACACGTTAATTATCAAACAATTATTGTCCCAACGGGGTAGAGCCATAAAAGTACCATTTATTCATATTGTGAGATAGCTAAAACAAATTGTCGTGTTTGAAAGATGTGAAACAAATAAAGACAATCCGTATAACTAAAGCAAATAATCTAATATCTCCGTCTGGCGTAGCATCCAGTCCAATAAAAAAGTAACTGCTCTCACTGTTGATTTCGTTGACGATATTCTGCTTCAGAAACGGATCAATGACACCTAAAGATGGGATGCGAGTAATTCCCAATTCTCAATTCCCAAATTGAGTGAGAGCAGTAGTTTTGTTTCTGGCAGAAGCAAAGCGTTGTGCTGATGGATCCGAAAACAATACGGGAATGAGTCTTGACGAACAATTCGTTGCCCTCAAGTAATGATTGTGTCTGGCCGTATGGTATGCAAATGTTAACTCCGCGGTGATTGCCTTCTTCTCATCATTGAACTAAATAAAACAAACCTCTTTTAGATATCGAAATCAAGACCGCACACGACTCACATTAGTGGCTCTAATAAATCCTGTCAACGGCTGGCTCTGATTCCTGGCAGTCGCGGCTTCCTGGTGCTGGCTCGTCCCAACGTGCTGCTTGATTTTCCTATAGGCCGATTTAAGCAGCTTGATATCCACATTACAGACCTGTGAAGTGACTTTCGCAAAAGTGGGGTACCCAGAAAAGGGGCACACAGGTGGTAGTGCTCACGTAGTATTACGCAGCTGAGGAGTCCCATATGAAGGAGGTGGTACCCAGGTAGTGGTACTCAGCTCAGGAGTACCCAGGAGAGAGGTGGGGTTACCCAGGTGGAGGTACCCAGATGAGAGGTACCTAGAACGGGGTGGTAGGATTGTGGTACCATGCAGTAGGGCACCAAGGTGGGAGTACTCTTACTTAAAAAATTCCTCAAATTTCTGCATTGTATATGAGAAAAACTGTTTAGCATTTGTTTTCTCTAAGTACTTGTTTAATTACACATTTTCAGACTTAAAATTGTAACACCTAGGAAAATAACAGCGTAAAAATTTAAAAATTTTGAATTCGCGCCTAAATTATTGGAAAATTTGAAATGTTGAACTCGCGCCACATAAAATTTTTTATTTTTCGGCTGTTTAGGACACACTTTCGAGCCTTTCCTTATGCTCGCTGCCAACCCAAGGTCCCAACACTTCACACTGAAAAAAGAAAATTGACTATGATTAGCTTCTCCAAACCACCTTCAGTCACTCTGAAGTCTTTAGGTACTCAGTTATTTAATTTTTCTTGTAAGAGCTGAGCGAAAAGACTTTCTCAATACGTATATGATATATCATCCAGATTCTCGGGCTTTGCATTTATTTAGATTACTCGGGTGAAAAATATGAAAAAAATTATATTGAGCAGTGAAAAGAAGTTTAGGGTGTGATTTTAGATCATTCTTCAAAAAAATCAAAGTACGAGGTGGACTAAAGAATTGCCGTCGGTACTCTGGTGTACTATTTTCCGGTCCTCAAAATAGGTATTGGCTAAACTGCAGTATATGTCATAGCTCAGAAATGGCCAGAAACATCTTTATTTCAAAGTTTTAGCACCTAAAACAGGTTTTTACTGTCGGCTGCAGCGCCGGAATTTGAAAAATTTTGCTCTGGAAAATTGAAAAAAATAAATAAAAAAAAATTCTGTACTCCCCGTAAAAAGTTGCCAGACAGAGGTGCGAAAATTTTTTGAAAAAGTGCCCGGAACATACTCAACAAAGAGCTTTTGCACTCAGAGAGTTTTTTTTTCAGTAGTGTGAATCACCCATGAAAATTTGATCACTGGTGCAATTTCTCTCTTCTTCGGAGCCTTGACTCGAAGCCTGATTCTTCTTGCTGCTTTCCTCGTTTTTTTCAACGAAATCATCACTGCAGGACAAAATCATTTTAACAGCAAGTAATACCAAACAAATAAATATAAATATTTGAAGAACAATAGCAATTTTCAGCTTTTTTGGCTTTTGCTCTCCACTGGTCACACCAAAAGATTTTCTCTAAATTGCGTGTGATTTGCATAAGTTTCTTGAATTCAATAGGGAAAACCGCGAAAAAATGACTTCATAACAATATTTTCTGAATTTCATCTGCTATCTATCAGTATCCAACAGTTAATCCTAAGAAATTCAGACCAGGTATGCGAAACCCCGTTTCATCTCCTCTACGATGGTTGAATGTGGCCAAAAACAAGGGTCTTCTCTCGATGCAACCGTCAATGGCATCACCAAATATTCTGCAGCAAAAGCGTCAAATCATGTTCCTGATGGAAAATGCGAAGCCGAACAGACTTGAAGGTTAGCAAACCCGTTTAATCTACTAGGTATAAACCAACCTCAAATTTTGTAGGCTACTACGTTGTGTATGTTTTTAAACTATTCTTCAATTTTGATTTCGCTGAATACACTCGCTTCATTTTAGGCAGCCAATTGTGCCGGATGAGACTCCGGAGAATAATGTATTTCTGTCAAATATCGCTCGCAATGAGGATTGGCCAGCTATAGCCAAGGCTACACGTAATTATTATACTGCCATACCCTTACCGCTTACCTAAACTTTTCCATGTTCAGCCAAGGAAATATATGAGGGTACAGTCCGAATGATCATGGAATATGGTGCCACTCATCGGGACCACATGGAATTTCTCAAAGAAGGTTGGTTCTCCCCACTTATTTAAGATGCATATTTCGTGATCTCGCTGTAATCTCAGAATAATATCAAATTTTTAGACAAATCGGTGGAAAAAACCTTCGATACCACACTGCTGCCTTTGCTAACCGAAGAGTACGACTGTGAATATGCTTTCAACACTTTGGTAAGTTTTCTACTTAGATTCAGATTCGGTATTTGGGGCGAAGTACATTTGATGTGGAGGTGACACTTTGGTGGCATCATACTGTCTACATTCCCATCCTGAACCCGTGTATTAGCTGTGATAAAATATGATTCTTTTCAGCTGATGAAAATGCTCACTGATTGGCCGGAATGCAGTACAGGGGCACTCAAAGATGACGTTCATTATGTATGTTCTGTCAATTCCAATTTTGTAAAGTGTACCGTATTTACTCTAATTATACCCCACAAGGGACCACAGGCGCCTATCGGCGCCTCTATAGTATTTCGAAATTTCAATGAGGGGCTATGACTTCATTCATAAAAATAGGTATATCCCCTATTAGAACTCTTTTTTTTCGCCTGTTCTTTTTTTAAAACGAAAGCTGACATTCTGGGGAACATGATAGTATTAGCGACAAAAGTGATTTCGCTATCTACGACCCGTTCTGGCCTGCGAAGTAAAAAAGCGTTACCCACCCACACATGCCAAATACTATATAAGATGGGGGATAATTTTTCAACCTCCCGAAAAGCGAACATTTTTGAATTCGATCTCGAGATTTTCGGGTGCTCAACCAAGATCCAAAAAATGGAATCGGTAGAGGTCGTGGAAATTAAGAAAACGCAAAAATAGCTTTGCAAAATATTGACTGCTCTCCTAGATATATACCCTCAAAGTTGGGGGTTGGGGATAATTAGAGTAAATACGGTAGTCTACTCTGTCCAGGTTTCCATCCTCTGCCACAACCAGTCTTCTGTCAAAATACGACATAAACAGATCCAGGAAGCTCTGCAGGTGATTTAGTTATTTTTTACAGTTATTCCATTGCCAAATTTCGATTATTTTTCAGCATATCTATGAGAATAAAAATGAAGAACATTTGAATTCCTGGCAGCTCCGACTTGTTGAGTGGTACTCGGCCGAGATTCGCTCTTCTTCAATTTCTGTGTATAATGAAAAGGACTTTAAATTCCTGTCTTCATCTGAGAATATGCTAAATAATTTCCATTACAAATACATGTGAGCCTGTTTAAAAGGGAATCTTATGATTTTTATAATTTTAGGTTAAATATCACTTTTACGAATGATGAGTGTGTGCATGTGGTGTCAGATCGGAGGAATTTGAAGCATGCCCCTCCTCATGTTTTAAAGCTTCTTGCTGATGGGTAACTGTTTTTTTAAGAGATTAATTCCACCCACGCCTCAGCTCATTTTTCAGTTTGTGATAATTAAACTGATCAGAGGCAGTTAAAATTGTGTTAGCTCCATTTCCGGTTCAAAATCTTATATCCTATCCGCTATTATTAAAAACACAGCAGACGGAGTTTTAGTGATCCGGTTTTTTTTAATTTTACTAGTAAATAGCTGGGATTCAGGTCGAACTACTGCGCAACAAAAATAGAGTGCAGCTAAAAAAGGCCACTGCAGTCGAACCTCAATAAACCGGCACCCTAAAGCGGTCATTAGGGGTGCCGATTTATCGAAGGTCAACTGGATTTATTATCTTTTTGACCTGACCTGCATGTACAGGGTCTCTCAAGAAATTCTAGTCTGTGGTACTGCTTTGTGGATAAGGCACAAACCACGGAGGAGACCAAGCAAAAATCGTGTTTTCGACTTTATAGTAAAAATTTCATGGAATTATGAGTCGATTGGCGTTTACAGAATGTGGAAATTCGACCGAGGAAAACAGACATGACCCTTCAAAAGTGTTAGCATTTCGTGAAACGCCCTGTACTTCTATTGTAGCCCAAACATTAATGGACATGGTTAAGTTATTGCACTAAAAATTTTATTGTTTTAGAAATGATCCAAAGACTGGGCCATGGCGAGGTTTTTCTTACCTCATGTGTCGATTTTTTCAAAGTCAAAGCTTTTTCCAGGGTTGATGGAGCCTCATTCTATGTACACCTTGCTAAAATATTGTGGTGAGCTCCTTCTCTTTTTTCAATTAACCCCTTTTACCATCTTGGTTTTAGGAGATCGCTCAATCAGAAGAACAGCTTGGGAAAATTGGGTCTCCAGAGCATCCTTCAAAACGGGCGTTTCACGCAACAATTCCTCAGTGATCGAAGAAATTCGACATCACAGGTACTATTATCTTCTAAGATGGTTTTCTATTATTTTATATTCCAGCACTCGAATTGTCAAACCGTTGGGATTTAAGAATATCGCTGAGCATCGTCTCTGCAACACAATGGCTGGCTCTCCGCAAACTGTTCGTGACTTTGTCAATGAGTAAGTGGACTTTACTATTGCTCTCTTTCTGTCATAATCTTCGAGCAATTTTTAAGGTTGGTCGATAGGATCCGCCCAGGTAAATCAGCCATGGTTTACATGTGCTAAACTACTTTAGTGATGAAGTCATTTTAGTATTCCTTGATCGTTTGCAGTCTTGGAGCACCTATGCAGCTACTAATGAATTGCTCACTAGTGAGCTTCAACTGCAAGTTTTTTTGTTATTTAATGTCGTTCAAATATTATTTCATATTTTCAGGTTCGATATGTTCTACATGTGCCACCGTGAGGGTGAGGATCACTATAAGTAATTCTTTTTTGCATTGATTCTCATATTTTTGAACGTTGGGGTTATTTTAGACTAGACTCACTTGATTTGATGAACTACTTTCCGTTCTGGCCTACCTTTGAAAATACTATTGGTACAGCTTTTTTGTAAAAAATCGAAGGATTCACATTTATTT
Source organism: Ditylenchus weischeri (assembly GCA_029231635.1). Taxonomy (NCBI): domain Eukaryota; kingdom Metazoa; phylum Nematoda; class Chromadorea; order Rhabditida; family Anguinidae; genus Ditylenchus; species Ditylenchus weischeri. The sequence continues at coordinate 172,431 of JAMRYI010000208.1, forward strand.
CAGAGGTGGTGTCCTTTTTGCTGAACTTAAGCTTCCAGGTCAGGTTTCATAACTGTTTGGCAGAGTAAGTTCTTTTCTTTCAGGAAGTTACAGAGTCCTGTTTGGAGCGATGCCATCCTTCAGTTCGAATTTGGTCTGTTACAGACAAGAGCACGGGTAAATTTAGTGTTAGAGAAAACAAACTGGTAGAAAAACAGCGCGTTAGGTGAACATCTTGGTCGATTGTATGTGGATCCATTCGACAGACCGAGCAAGCGCAATGGAGCTTGGCAAGTCATTTTAGGAAGGCGTGAGTTTCTTGCTCTGTTTTATCTGTTGACCACCTAACTTGACTGTCACTTTCAGCTGAGAATAAACTTCGTAACCTGGATAAAATTGTCTACTGTCTGGGGAAAGCAAATGAGCCCGATGGATCGGGGAGCTCCATGCTTCATCATACTCAGTTGCAAGCCATGTTGTTTGCGGTGAGTTGCTTCGATGTTCTTTCATTGTTTAGTTAAATTTTCGGCTAAAGCACACAATGTTTACCTCGCCCAAAAATGGCCGAAATCATCTTTATCGTGCTTCTTCCAATGTTTAACGTTAAGAAATCACCTTTTCAGGAAAAATATTTTTGTTAAAAAAATTTACTTATGGCCTTGCCTATACCAAGGCACGTTCGAGTGATTTGTGTCTAAGGTATGTAGGTGTGCGCATCTCACTTACCTTAGACATAGTTCCGAGCAAGACTCTTGATCATAAAATGCATATAAGGTCTCTTTTTGCCACGGCCGTCATTTGCCTTGGTCCCCCTGTTGTCTAAAAACATCGCAAAGTTCAGATATCCGGACGTTTTTAGACAACAGGGGGAACCAAGGCAAATTTAGAAAATTTTGATCAAAATTTTTTTTGAGTCATTTATGCCAAAATTCTTATGAAATTCTGAGTCGATCTGCGTTTACAGAATATCGAAATCGTGTCAGAACAAAAAGTTGAAAAACGGTATTTTACCACTATCAAACCATCTTTAGCATGCCCGAATTAGTCCATAAAACAGGTTTCGGAACACGAAAAAATAAAAAAAAACTTGAAATTTTTAAAAATTCGAAATAGACCCTGACCCGAAACTCACCCGAAGGCCTTTTTATGTCTCTAGTGTGGATCAATTCGGTGTGGATCAATTCGCTTAACGCCCTGTCAAACCATCTTTAGATGGAAAACTGCCAAATCTGACCTTCCATCAACTTTTTGCAAGGAATCAGATGCACATTATGGATTTAAAAAAATGCGAAAAAGTGAATAAAAATCGAACTTAAACCATAAACTAACTGTTAGTTTAGTGTTAATTTAAAGCCTTACACTAGGTTTTAACAAAAATTAACAGTTAGTTTAAGGTTTAATTTCTTTTTTTTCCTCTCTTTTCTTTCTGTTATTCACTTTTTCGCATTTTTTTTGATTCTGATCTGATTCCTTGCAAAAAGTTGATGGAAGGTCATGGAAGTTTTCCAATCCTGAAAATGTGTTTACTTAACGTTAAACAATGAAATAAACACGTTAAAGATGATGATTTCGGGGATTTATGGACGAGGTACACATTATGTATTCCGTCAAATTTTTTTTCAGTTCGGCCGGTCTATTCAATACCTACTTTCTCGCTCTCCTTACAGGGACATTTCCATACCGGTTCTTGGGCGGTAAAAATTAGATTATTGCCTCTGGTTGTTAACCTTTTCCGTCTTTTAGTTTTGCTACTGCATCTGACGCTGCTGATCTCTTTCCAATGTTTATGCAGTTTTTCTTGAACAAGCCAAACCTCTTGCTAGCTCTCAGTAGTCCACATAAGGTGGATAAAATCTGCAGTGAATAAGTATTAGCCTTATTCTTTGCAGGACACTGGAGAATCTCTGGCTAAAACCGCGGACGCTACTTCTTTGGCTCTTTCGAGATCAATGTTGTGGGAGACCTACCGGTAATGCATATTTATATTGCTTATAATTGCTTTTCTGTACGATTTTAAAGGACGCTGTTTTGGACTGATTTTGACTTGAGGATTTGCGAGATGGAAGAGAGGAGGTAGTATTTTTCTTTGCCATAAAGGGTTATGTAATAAATGTGCACATTTATTTACAGAGATAAGTTCTGGCTTGATTTATACTCCGATATGCACAAAGGTTTAGTCACCTGTACAATGTTCATTTAGACAATTAACCCTGAATTTGTAGAGTACTTCCCATTCAAGAAATGGAAGAACGATTATCAGCCATGCAATTTCACTCCGATCTTTGGAAACTGGCGTTTGATGGGAATGTATTACAGAAAGTTGTGGGCTGAGGTGAATTGTTATTTTATTTTGGAAGTGGAATTTATGAGATGTGGTGAGTTTAGATGCTGGCCCTTGACGTTCACGACACCTTCTTTAGGGAGAGTGATGAAGGGCGAACAGGAGAGCGTCTCAAACAGATGATGTTAAATTTGGGGGATGGCGAAGCTCAGGTATAATAAAAAGTAATATTATGTTCATTACCTGTTCATGTTTTCAGGGAGTGCTTTACAATAAGTTCCAGGTATTACTTGCATGATAGGTCTTTGTGGTTGTGATTTGAGGGTGTAAATTCAGGGCCGTGACCCCAGCATTGGTGCGATATGTAACATTCCACAGATGTGTTTTTTCTCAATATTTCTTCATTCTTGTTTTTAGGTGATTTCTATGATCCGCCAGCGCCGAGCGAGGTTCAAGAATTTTCCACGGCCAGTCGTTAGGATTAAGTTTGCTGCGTCTGATGCACTGTTATAGTTGTAGTTTTGTATTGCTATTGCTTTATAATGGATAGTCTGATAATAAAGTGAATGTCGTTGTAATTGGTTTTACTGGTCATTGCGTAGGGTTTGTTTGTATGCACAGTAAAATGGACTTCTTCCAATGTTCACGCAGTGTATCGAGTCTCCTACCTCCAGCTCACCCAGAAGTTGGTAAAGGTTTTTTTATGAAGCAACTGCTCTAGTATAATTTTACAATGGACCACAGGCGCCTATCGGCGCCTCTATAGTATTTCGAAATTTCAATGAGGGGCTATGACTTCATTCATAAAAATAGGTATATCCCTTATTAGAACTCATTTTTTTCGCCTGTTCTTTTTTTAAAACGAAAGCTGACATTCTGGGGAACACGATGGTATTAGCGACAAAAGTGATTTCGCTATCTACGACCCGTTCTGGCCTTCGAAGTAAAAAAGCGTTACCCACCCACACATGCCAAATACTATATAAGATTGACATGAAAAAGTATGCGTATAAGGTTATGGGTAAATACAGCGCCGCAAAAACAGCGCCGCAGCAAAAAGAGCACCGCCAAAACAGCGCCAGATATATAATGTAAAATGAACGAGGGTCAATTGGCGGATTGGCGGCTCCTAACTGGCGGCCACCAACTTGCAGCACCCGACTTGCGGCCAATACTAGTTTTACGCCCCATAGGAGTCTTTGTGGTGCTCAAATTTGTTGTAAAGTGAAATACTCAGGTGTTAGTACAAAGGCAATACCTAGATATCGGAGACGGTAAGTAACGATTCACTCACTCGGCCGATTCACTCACGCTTAAACAATAGCGGTTCCTAACCAATCAAATTCAGTTAGACCCTCTTTTCGTATAACTACAGAGCATAATATTCTGCAGGCATAATTAAAGTATGTGTTGGCCGCTTTGAGGCCAAAGACCAGCACACTCCACATTGCAAGGGAGAGGGGTAGGAGTGCATGTGGGATATTCCAGATAAGATAAACTAATTATTAATTACTGTTGTAACTTTAGAGAGAGAGAGACAATAATAATCTCTCATACACGAGAGAACAATGGTCTTGACAACGAATCGCAGTCGTGTCAAGACAATAATAGATTCTAACGAACCCACAACACCTCCCCCCGGTCAAAGATGTCTAATGAGGGGAGTGCCTAATAATAGTGATTCTTATTCCAGCTCATTTGGATTCGCTTCGGCGGATTCCTGTTTCTTTGCGGCCTTTGCAGAGCAGGAGCACTACCACCAGAGTCCATAGGAGCAGGAGAGTAGACGGCTGCGGCAGGAAATTGGTCTTCAGTCTGAGGAGCAACTGGTTTCGGCTTTGGAGGAAGGCAGAAGGTGTCCAACATCACTTCCAACCACTCATCAGCATCATCAGAGGACGAAGACCGGGCACGCATTTGATTGATGTGGAATCGGCTTACTTTTCCATTTGACAGCTTGACATTGTAGACGACACCTTGAGTAGAGAAGATCACAGTTCCAGGCAGCCACTGATGATCCACATTTCTTCGGCAGAAGACGGCATCACCATTTTCGAAGCAGCGTTTCTTGGCTCCATGCTCTTCCATCTTGGGATCCCTTGAACTTGGAGTAGTAGGCGAAGGCAGTAAGAGATCCAGCTTCGTTCTTGGCTTTCGACCCAGGAAGGCTTCAGCAGGGGTCTTTCCATCAGGAGCAGCGCCACTTGGATTATTTCGATAGCTGAGCAGGAATTCTTCAATGGCATCGTCTGTTCCTTTCCCCTTAATTTGAGCAGAGACTCTGAACGTAGACGAACCTTTCGGCTTGCCATTGGACCATCTTTGTGGGAATATTTCCAAAAGCGGTAACATTCTTATTCGATAAGATCGGAAAATATGAGAAAGTTAAAAGGGTAGAAAACTTTATATACGCATCGCCCTAAATCGACTGTTCTAATCGGTTATGGGTAAAAATCCCCGCAAAAATCCCCCAACAAAAATCCCCAACGCAACGGAGCAGTATTTTCACATCGGCATTGTCGTAGAGCGGAAGCAATACCTTCTTTCTGAGACTCGAGAAGACGGCTTGAGACTGATGAAACAAGCAGTAGTTGAATTTGGCCAGCGGAAACGCTCTTTTAGATCGATCAGCGGCGCGGTCTCAAAATCTAAAAAGCGATTTCAGAAAAGCAAACAGAAAAAGCAAACAAATAATCAAAAGTATACCTGACATCACAGATTGAGGCACAATTTCCGGGCGAGTTTCGAAGACGGCTTTGAACGCTCGCTTGTAAGTTTCGGCAGATTTGTTTGGCAGAAGGAAAAAGATGCATGGAAGAGTCGACCTCTTTGAAGCAGTTGAGCGTGAAGAGTTGAGCAAAGTAAGTCGGGCAGCAGAAAATTTTCCTGAACAGATGAAAATCAGTGCTGTAAATTGTAAATGAATTTCACGCTTAAATAAGGCCGCACAGGAGCCGGTGCGGAGATTCACAGCACTCATAAAAATTTATGAAATCCGACAAAAACTTTTAAAAAGTACCGTCAATCGACCATCTGCGGTTCTCCATCAAGAAATCAAGTCCACGATCTGACGCGAAAATGAGGATCACCGGCTTGTTTGGCTCGAGCACACGCGAATCATGGAGAAGGAAGCGGCCACCCCGAGTTGTCGTTTTGAAGTCGTCACCCAACACCATTTCTGCCAGTCCTTTATCCACATTGGCTGCGCCTTTCGGCTTGCGTGCGTTCGTGACCTGAAAGACTCTTGATAAAACACGATAAAACGGAAAACAAAACTTTTACTAATCGTTTGATGTTGCTGCCCTTTGGCATTGCACCGATTTCCTCTTCGCTCAGTCCCGTCTTGGCAGCCGTCAGAATCTCCTGCGATGAAGTAGCGAGGCTTTGTCCGGCGAGATTCTTAACTAGCGTCAGCCTTTCTTTCTTCTGAAATTTGATATATGAAATCATTAAAGGACTGACAATTCTGTACCTTGACTTCAGCAGGACTCGCTCCATGGCCGTCATGCGCTTGCGTTTCTATCAGAACCAGCGATCCAATTGCGGAGATTGCGAGTCCCTTGCATCCATTCTTTCTGTCCTTGCATTCCCAAAACTGCCGAAGACCATCATTGCTGACCTTTTGCTTGCGCATCAAGAATCCGTTACAGAGCGGCATAGCATTACCCTTGTTCGTTTTGATTTCCATTGCGATTTCTGAAAAGAAAGAGCCAGACAAGGATGCAAGAGAATAATGCAAGAGAAAGAACGGCCCACAAAAAACCCCAATAACATTAACAAAGAATTATGAAAATTTGCACGAATTCAATTTAGCCCAATTTCTATTCTGGGGAATTTTTCTGGGGGATTTTTGTTGGGGGATTTTTGCGGGGGATTTTACCCATAACCTTCTAATCCCGTTAGGTGCACATCTTATTTATTTATTAAGTTCACTGAGTTCTAGAGCCAAAAACTACCGAGGAATCGATTGGAATTATTTCCACCATTGCTTTACTGTCAGCAAATGCCCGAATTTTCGGATATTAAGCAAATGACCATCAAAATAAAAGAAACCAGTTTTATATAGCCAGGCCATCATTTTATATAGTTTTATATAGCTCTACAGATTTTTTTAAATTTCTTAACGCGTTTAGTAACTTTCTAAAGCTAGAATTTCCTGAGGAATCAGATAAAAAAATTTCCACACCAAATTCATCTCAAAAAAGTGGGTAGCTAGCAAAAGTTTCACCAAAGAAGAAAAGAGTACTCTTGAGGGGTAGGAGTTTGGTATTATTTTGGAACTGAAGTTTTTTCGCAATTTTAATTTACATGATTATTTACAACCATATACTGAAAATGACACCGAGAAGCAGAGCTACATTTCGGGTATAAGGCAGGGTTGGCAAGGGGTGGCTTTTCAGGCCACCGGGTGGCTTTTTTCAATTTTTCATATTTTGAAAAATGAGGTGGCTTAAGAGGTGGCATAGCAGGCCACCCCGAAAGCCACCTCATTTTAAGCAATTTTAGAGGCCATCAGAGGTGGCATTTTGCAAGCTCAGGGTGGCTTTTTGTCTGTATTTCAACTATTGATATATAAATAAAACATGTTTTATTCAGTCATTAAGCGATATTACTCCATTAGCCAACAATGATCTCAGACATATTAATGACGATATTTTTTCTGGAGTCATGCGGTTTCTCAAATATGTGGCTATGAAGCGGTGTGCACTGAATGCTCGTTCGCTTGACGAACTAGAGGCCTGTATGGGTAGGTATTTTTTGGCAACTAGCGACAACATGGGGAATTTCTGAATTGTTGTTTATTTTTCTGTTTTCAGAAATATTGCTCTTTTTTTTTACTAACCTTGTTATATATTCTCCAGAATTCTAGTGCTGTACCTTCTATATTTAGATTAAGGTAAGCTATTACTTCATTTTCGATTTATGCATTTATTGGTTCAGTTTCAAAATATATTTTTGACTACTTATTCCCTTATCGACGAACGAATCATCTCCTTGTTGATCCCATAGCGCCCTAGCTTCTTGTTTAACTGTTTCTGTGATCTGATATTTTTGAATTAAGTTTTTAAGTCTGAATTTTCGTAAAAAGACCTTATTTATGTTCCATCTAGGAACTTTCCTGCACAGTGCTGGCAATTGCCTTCTAATGTTTGGGTCAACATATGCAGCGCAGAAAGCTGTTTTTTTATTCATTCGCTCAATTTTCTGTAATACAATTGACTATTGAATATTAATCCTAAAAATGTGAACATATAACGCAAATAAGATACAGACTGGTCCGAAAGTGCTAGAGTTCTTTCTCGCCTCAGTCTTGAGGAGAAAAAATTTCTGTTGGTACAGTTTCGTAGCTTAGTTTCAGTCATTCAAAATAAGATATAGTCAATCAACATCAAATAAAAATCAAAGAGCGAAGCATGCGAAAAAGGTTTTAGACATTTTTGGACCACCCTGTAAAAAAGTAAACTAAAATTCATAAAAAGAAAATGAATGGCGAATTATGAAAAGTCATACCGCTTAATGTTCAATGAGAGTATAAAATATGCTTTGTTGCAAAAACATATATCATTAGTTGAAATACAGACAAAAAGCCACCCCGAGCTTGCAAAAAGCCACCTCAGGTGGCCTCCAAAATTGCTTAAAATGAGGTGGCTTTCGGGGTTGCCTGCTAGGCCACCTCTTAAGTCACCTCATTTTTCAAAACGCAGAGAGCTTGAGAGGTGGCCTAAAAAGCCACCCCTTGCCAACCCTGGTATAAGGTCGTGAATGATCATGTAAATGGAAATTGAAAAACGTAAGTTCCAAAATAATACTGAAGATTTCGGGTAGCGCCAGATTGCGCAAATTCAAATTGCGCACACTTCAAATTGCTTTCCGTACCAAAAAGAACAGGCATAAACCTGTAAACATGCGTATAAAAACAAGAATAATGGCCAGATAATTGGAGGCATAAAAATGAGGAAAAAGTGCAGCTAAATGAAGAAAAGTGTGTGCGCAATTTGAATTTGTGCAATCTGGCGCTGCCCAAGAGTTCTGAGACAGCCCTGAGTGTGATGGCAAGGAATTGGGCATTGTTGGATGTTTTTCGAATTTTAATCATGACTCGAGTTTACTTTTCGCTGCATGATAGCTCAAATGAAAGCCCAGAATCTTGGCTACATTTCAGTATGTGAAACGGGTGACTTTTAGATAAAATTCAGAACATTTTAATGAAACCAGTCAAAGAAAAACCCAAAAAACCATCGATTTTCGAGAATTTAGCCTATTTTAGCCTGGATACAAGAAACCGTGCGTTGATGATTTTGCGGCACACTCAGATCCCACCCACCCATCCGAAAAATTCATAAAAAACCATTTTTTAATTTAAAATTAAGTAGGATACTTGCTTTGTTAGGACCGAAATATCGATTTTGGCCAACCCTATTCCAAACCTCGGGGTAGATGATTCTCGGGTTAGTGCATATCCACCTGGCTAGCCTAAAAAATAATAAATTATGCTATTATATGCAAAATCGTGCAAGCAATTCTGTTTGATGAGATCAAAGTGCAATTTTGGCCAGCCCTACCACAAAACCTGATGTTGTTACCTATATACAGTAGGCCAGCAGGGTGGTTAGGTACCTCTGTTGCATTGGTTTAACTGGTTAGTCCATTTGTTTTCATCCATGCAGTTGACTTTTTTCAAATGATTGAATCGGTAGAATCAATTCAATTCTTTTTACTTCACGCATTAACTTTCTTTCGCTTCATACCCTTGCAAGTTAACTATCGAACATCACATCACTCCACAATCCATCTCTGATTATTCTCAACCATTTAAGGCGCAAACACAATGAGGAGGCTCTTTGCGGATGCTAAATCAGATTTTTCGCACAGAAATGGCCATAACTTTTTTTTTTAAAATTTTTCAAAAACTATTCTGTTGGTGCCATCTTGTAGCTAAGATTCAGGACTATCAGATGAGCTATTGATGTTATTTAAAAAATTGAGTTAAAAAGAATGAATCCGTCCAAGCATCCGCACTCGAATTCGAGTTTGGATTCCTGGGCGGAAACTTAAAATTTTATTTGAATTTTTGAAGAAATATTTACTTACACGGGAACGGCACGACCACCCCGTGGCCTATTGAAGAACGTTATATACCAAAAGATAGCGCAGACCGAGCTTGTTACTGGCCCGCGATCGAAATTTCCTATGGAGCAGTCTAGGCCGAGATGTTCCTTTTTTAAAATCGTAAAATCGAGCAGCTAGAATATGTCAACAATTATCAGCAACAGTAAACATGTTGTTATGGCGCGGTGGTGTCCAGTAAAAAGGCCTACGCAAAAAAGCCTACAGTAAAAAGGCCTACACAGAAAGGCCTACGTAAAAAGGCCTACGTAAAAAGGCCTACGTAAAAAGGCCTACAGTAAAATGGTCTACAAAATTATCTATATTTATTCAGTCCTGAAACAAATAATGTTGCAGTTTTCTATTCCATGATAAAGATTCATTCTCCTATAATTTTTCTTTAGAAATTTTTTGATGGCTGTCACCGCTGTTGCTAACTATGTTTTTTGTAGAATTGTTCAAATGGTGATCGAATCAAACAATGGTGCGGCAATGGCTCAATGTGGTGGGCGACTTATGAGGAAAAATGCAAAGCAGTACTGGAGGTGCGCAATTAAAGAATGTCATGGTACGGCGCAATCCGTTTTCGGCTCCACAGAAGATCTGGCAGAAAGAAAGCCTCATGAACTCTGTGTCCCAAGTCCAAGCACAATCACAGTATTTTTTATTCTTATGTGTTTTGTTTCGCACTGCTTTGTTTGCAGATTAAGAAGAAAATGACCGAGATTAAGAACACCTCCAAACGAGATCTAGCTGTCAGTTCGTCGTCCATTGTGACAGATGCGAAGCAGTGAATTAGTTAGGCTTAGAAATTAGGCTTAGAAACAATTGTAGGCCTTTTTACTGTAGGCCTTTTTGCGTAGGCCTTTTTACTGTAGGCCTTTTTACTGTAGGCCTTTTTGCGTAGGCCTTTTTACTGTAGGCCTTTTTGCGTAGGCCTTTACGCTACTCCGGCGCGGTGGGATGGTTCCAGACGCTATTTTTCCATGTCGCAGGTTCGACCCAGACTCGATAATTTCCTTTTTCTACCTTCTTTCCGCTAATTCAAATAAATTTAACAAAAACTCCATCTCACAATCACTTAACTTTTTTTGACGCTTTTTTTATTGGCAATTAACAAATAATCAATGGCAATGCTTACCCACAACAAAATAGTCGAAACAGATGGACTGATTACAAAAGGAGCAACAAATAAAGCTTATGTTTCCACAATTCGGCTCCCGCAATTTTGTGACACATTCGGAGGAAAGCAAACTTGAATTGGTGTCAGGAATTGTATTTGGCCATCAATTTAACCACAACTGCGCCAAGAGTACTGCAGAAAGTCACGGAACATTGGATTGCAAAATTGGCAGTAGACCACTTCAAGCACTCAAGTTGATAGTTTTGTTGATAGTTGTCCAAATTTATTTGAATTAGCGGAAAGAAGGTAGAAAAAAGGGGAATAACAACATGTTTACTGTTGCTGATAATTGTTGACATATTCTAGCTGCTCGATTTTACGATTTTAAAAAAGGAACATCTCGGCCTAGACTGCTCCATAGGAAATTTCGATCGCGGGCCAGTAACAAGCTCGGTCTGCGCTATCTTTTGGTATATAACGTTCTTCAATAGGCCACGGGGTGGTCGTGCCTTTCCCGTGTTAGTCAATAGCTCATTTGGTAGCCCTAAACCTCAACTATATGATGTCAGAAGCTACACAAGCAACTGGAAAATAAAAAACCTTACCCTAAAAGACTCTCTAAATGTATTTTTGATTTTTGATGTTTTTTTGATCTAGTCATACAAGTTGCCCGCTCCCTTTAACTCACGATTCTCAAGTGGACTAATCAGTATTATGCAAACTACGGACAACGTTGATTTGGGAACGTGAATTGACTCCCAAACTTTTATCAAAATTTTAAATCGATATTTTCAATCAAACCACCCTAAACGCCCGAGACCACATCTAAACATTGGTTTACGGGTTGATCTACTGGGTTCTGGGGTTTATACCTACGCTTTTTTCACTGCGCATTTTTCACTCATTTGTAAATCATGTTTAAACGACTCCCAAGTAACTTTTATATGCTAAAAACGATAAGAAAGGTGGTTTCCGTAATTTTTCTACATAAAAAATGGATTTTTTCAAAAAAAAATTTTTGACAAAAATTTGACATGAGCACACCGAGGTGCGTATTGCATTAAATAACGGGTGATCCAAAAGTTCCCGTGAAAATTTTATCGCTATTTTTTGTATTATTTCAAACCCATAAATTTCTGTGTAATGTTATTAAATGTTGCTCATTTCTCCTCTTTATATCAATAATATATCAATAATTTATTTCACTCATCAAAATAACCACCATTTGCATCAATACATTTTTTGACTCTTTTTGGAAAATTGTCAATAGATTTTTGAATCATTTCCTGCGGAATTTCATCCCATTCTTTGCAAATCTTTTCTTCGATCTTCTGGAGGTTTTCTGGAGTGTTGGCTGTGGCTGGCCGACCGCTTTTTGCAATAAGTACAATAAGTTGTCGGTCCACGGCCGTAATCGCCGAATTTAGTCTTCCATCATAAAAGGCCACACTAACGGGTTGGAGCAATAGAGGGTGGATTCGGTAAATTTGATTTAAAAATACCATATTTGCCGCATCTGTTGAAGAATTGGCCAAGATTTCCAGAATGGACTGATAGCCATGTTGATTTGGAGACATTATTTTGCCCTTGTGCCCACCTAATTGTTTATGGTTACCAGTGACCTGATTTTTTTCAATATTTTCTGAGCGAGAGACAGTAGTAACTTTTCTATATTCTTCAACTATTCGGTAGATTTTAGATAGCTATTGCAATGATCTGAGAAGTGTGAATGATGAATGATGGCTACTATTCAAGTGAATGATGGCTACTATTCAGAAAGTGATGGAGGACAAGAGCTTCTGGCCTCACCTATCGATCCTTAGCAAGCAGATGCATCTCGAAATGGCGATAGATATTATCCGACTTACTAATTATATTTTGCTCACGAGATTTACCTTTTTCCATTCAGAGCTTCTTCTTCTCACACACGACAATCATCTTTTCTGGAAAGACAAGCACAAGCAGACAATTTATTGGGAATGCGTCAAGGCGGATGAATGTAGATGCAAAGCTGCTGTGAGCACAAACTCTGAAACCGGAACAGTTCTCAAAAGCAAGGGAATCCACAATCAAGGGAATCCAGAATGACGCACCTGCTGGAGCTATTGGATGGAATTTCGAAATCCCGGCTGGCTACAAGAATTACCAATTTGCGATGAATGCGCCGGATGTCTTTTTATTGGCTTATGAAGTGGATGTAAATGAAAAAAAGGTATACTTGTACGACTTTGCAAATAAGCAAATGTTTAAAATGTTTCAGGATCCTTATCTTTCATTACAAGTCATGGTCCGGCCGAATAAAAATTGTCGACTGGATCTCGAACCTTTGATGCTCTACTTTCAAAAGAATGACATTGGTTATATTTCTTTTTCTTACAATTGTTGATAGATCGCTTTTTTAAGGTCAGTAATCAGAAGCACAAAAAAATAAAAAAATCGTGATTTTTTTTATCAGTCTTGTATTATAATTTGACTAGACGCTCCTCGACTGTGTGTGGTAAATTACACCTGTTGCAGGGCAGTTGTCTTTGCAAAAACAAAATTCTGCAAAATTTCAGTTGCAACTGTGATAACCAACCGTTTAAATAAAGGTGTTCTTTATTCAAACACACTCCAACAAACTTCCATCCAACAGTAACAACAAAAACAATAACTACTGGTTTTAACTCATCAGACTTTTCTTCGTTTTACTCTTAACTCGCTTCTTAATGGCCTTTCTAGTCTTCTTTGTCACATTTATCACAGATTAGGGATCAGATTTAAATATTACCCAAAAATATTGGTCAACATGTAAAAAACATTTTCGAATTCTAAAGACGCATTTTATGGCCTTATCACTTCCTGAAAAGGTCAAAAACCCCTTTCAGAAGGACGCTACACACGCACAGAGAAGTCATAGCAGTCTTTTCAATTCGCAAACCGTCGCAACCGACAAGTAAAAATGAATGAAAAAAGTTACACTAGGTAGAGCAGGCAGTACAAGCTTGCTGCTGCCTGCTCGTTTCCATGATAATAAACGATGCCGTGGTAATGAAAGAAGAAGAAGAGACACTTGCCAAACTAGCTGTCTCTTCTCACTACTTAAATATTGCGCCTTTGGGAGGAGGAGTAGCTGCTCCTGCTGCTAATCCTCCCATTGCTGCTATCTATTATTGTAGTAGTAGGTGGGGGTGTGGGGGCTCCAGATAACTCGGCGGAAATTACTGTTACTGCTCTAGGGCATGGTGTGTTTGCGCTTTATTTTCTTCCTTTTCTTTGTTGAGGAAGTGAGTGAGTGGATGTGTGTGTGAGCAGAGATAAGTGTAAGTGCATTAGCAGCCACAAGAGATGCTCTTTCTGATATTTTTTGCTGTGCTAATGGCAAAGAATTCTTGTTAAGAATGATTAATAATGCAAATTTTTGTATTTTCGGTAAATAAATTTATTTGTAGTTGTAAACAGTGGTGTAAATGTCATTTTCGGCACCGTCGGTGTCGGTGCCGAAAATTTGAAGGCTGGTGACCGGTGCTGAAATTTTAAGCTACGTTCACATAATGCGACGGTCGGTGTCCGGTGCGGTGCTCGGTGTCGAAATTTCGAAATTTACAGCACTGCTTATAAATTAGTGCTGGTCATGTTTAAGTAAGGCTAAAAGCGATTTCTCCTAGTAAATTTTAATTTTGAACAAAGGGATGATTTCGCCTAGTCAATTTAGTGATTTGCGCAATTTAAATAAATACTTTGCAAGAATACAAAATTTTCAGAATTTCTACACTGGTTAGGGGTGGTGTGGAATGGTTCAAGGTGGGGTTTCTGAACGATTAAGTCCATACGAGTGCGATCCTGTTTCACCTAATCAATTTTCGGAAAAAATTTACTCCTCTTTAGTAAATCCCCGAAAAAGCATTTTTCATTGGCTTTCGTCCAATCTAGGATTTTGACCATTTCAGCTTATTTTCTGACTCAAAATTTCGTTTTCTCGCAAAATTTTGACTTAAAGTGCACAAATCACTAAATTTACCGGGGAAATAATTTTTTTTTGCTGGGGAAATCAATATTAGCCTTTAATTTAATTGTGGACATGTTGTGACACATGTTTAAAAAATCACTGCACCCTAGAGCTTGTGCAAAACCGATCGAACATCATAAACAGGTAGAATTTCTCCACCTGTTTATGAAAAAATATCTTGGATGTTGCACGGTCATTCACCTAGCATTCCTTGTTAGCATGCAGAATTTTTTATTTTTAAATATTTTTCATATAAAATGTTGAAGTCAAAATAAGAAAGTAAAATGTAAATTTTTCAAAAAATCAGATTGAGAGACCAAGTCAAACTGCTGCGATGGGTGTTCTGAAATCTACTGGGTGGTGTTCTAAGACCTAGTCACCGTTTTTTTGTTCGACGGAGTCCGACAACATAACTGTTTTTAAATTCTTGTTTGCGGAGATACCATAAGACCATAGTTTGGACCACTGACCCTTTGAAAAATGCTAATTAAAATAGCTTTTCTAAATATATAAGACACTTTTTGAGAGGGGGTATTTGTTTGTTTGTTAAAGGACCATCGCCGTTGATGACAATGGAAATTTCGAGTTTTGGAATTGGCAGCGGACAGCTTTTTTACGCCGCAAATGCGGAAAATGTTTTTTGAATTGTTTTTTTAATTGCATTTGAAATTTAAATTTATTATTGTTAAAAAGGAACTTGAATGCAAGAACTTTTTCTTAAAATTCAATCCGTTCAAAGACCTTTTTTTTGCAAGTTTTTTAAATTTTATTAGATCAGTTAAAAGCTTGTTGAAAAGCTGAGATTCTGGGCTACACGATGGTGTAAAAATTTTCAAAAAATTAAAACAAAAAGTTTAACAATTCTTTGAGACAAACAAATTTTTTTAAATTTGGCGGGATAAATTACTAATTTGACAGGATTTTTGAACCCTTTGACGGTGGAAAGTAACCACAGCCTATTTTAATAGTAACCACTTTAATTAAGCAACAACACTTGCTAAAAATTTCACACCTTTTCGTTAGATAAGGGTGTTCAGTGTAAATCAATTGTGAATATGTAGCTAAGCAAGCAAAGTCTACAGTAAAATTAATCCTAACCATTTTCATAATATAATATTGTTAATAAATTAATATTGATGTTCGAAAAAACGCCAAACAAATTTGTTTTGAGGCATTGAAGAAATAGAATTGTCATCAGTGTTGTCCATTTGGCTCGCGCGAGCCAAACGCAAGACCCCAAATCGCATGACCTAGCGAGCCATATGGGTTCGAGCCATATGGCTCGCCTTTATTTTTATTCGCGAGCCAATTGGCTCGCGTACTTGATTTTTGAAAGCGAGCCGAACACGAGCCAAAAAGATAAAGCCATTTGTATTGCGAACCATTTGGCTCGCGAACATAATGAACAAATGGTTCGGCTCGGCTTTTATGTGAGTTTTTAAGATATCGCCAAATGCTATTTTTAAGAACAAATTCTGTTCAATTTTTTTCAATTTGTTAACTATTTTAGGCGCAAATTTATATTTGTAAGCTTTTCTGTTGCTTCGGGCGGTTAATTCGTCCCCAGTCAATGCGTCCCCGGTGAATTCGTCCCCGGTGAATTCGTCCCCAGGTGAATTCGTCCCCAGGTGAATTCGTCCCCAATTTTTTTAAAGTCTTGGCACGTTTATTGAGTTTTTATTCAAAGTTTTAAGTTTACTAAGATACGATTTCCAACTCTCCCACCCCAGTTTTCAGACTTCTTCCTGCCTTATTTTATTTTCGCAAGTACACCTGTTTGCAAGTGCATGTATCATAAATTTTGTTACTACTGACGATGGAGCTACTTTTAAGTGAGAAAAACAAATTTGTGGGACACTTGGATGATTACTTGTACTGGAAAAAGGACACTAGAGGAAGACGCACACGATGGCGGTGCATATTATGGGAAAAGGGACCCTGTGGTACAGCTGAAAAGAAATGTCCAGTTCTGTACAGAATTTTGAACAGTACTTTAACAATACATTGAGGAGCTGCATCTACAATCGACGGCAAAGTAGAAGCAACAACGCTTCATAATCACTACGGTGATAAGAGCAGAGTTAAGCTCAAGCGTATGCAGGGCTTAGTGCAGAAAAGGGCAAGAGACAGCAAAGAACCTCCTCGCACAATCATTGGAAATTCAATCGAGACAGTCAGTGATGATACAAAACCTTTAATTCGTCGGTCGCTTACGGCGAGGAATCATGGGATGCATCGGGATGACCAGTGCCCAAACCACAGGGGGACCAAGCGAAAATCGTGTTTTTCACATTATATACCAAAAAAAATTGTTATCAAAAACTGAGTCGATCTGCGTTTACAGAATTTTAAAATTCGCCCTAGAAAAAAAAGTTATGGCCGTTTAAAAGTGTTAGAATTTCTTGAAACACACTGTACTTCCGCAGATATGAGTTTAACAGAGACTGAAGAATCTAATCGAATTGAGGAATCAATTGACAAAGCGTGTGCTAATGACCGAAGCAAAAGAATGGTGATGAAAGCAGTGCAAGCAGGATCACAGCTTACACTCAACGTAAGTTTATAGAATAGTCCGCATCTACCTCTACCAACACATGAAGAGCCGATAATTTTTAAATAATGTCGCAACAAAAGCATTGAAAAAAAGTTGAGGATATCAACAAAATATCTCTGGAGCAAAGGTAGCCAACAATTTCCAAATCTGATGTGGACTTATTAAGTCAGATTGTAGAAATCATTAAACCATTCAGAAGAGTGACTGACGAATTACAACAAGATAAACGGCCTACATTATCCCTTTTGCTTCCTGGAATTTTGTGTCTTTCGAATTTATTAAAAGTTACAGGGATACACATTCCTCGATCCACGTGTGTCTTGCATGAACGTAGTTCTAGGAATGGAAGATAGAGCAAGGGAGGCGATTCGATTTATTGTAAGCTTCTGTTAACTTTAAAGTTTACTTTAGCCCAATTATTTTAGAACGCATAATCTAGGCTCAGAAGTTTGAGCAGAATTTGAAAATGGAAATGAAAATCCGAGTACTGTGCAAAGCACCGCATATCAACCGACCCAGAAACCACTTTTTGACTTTTATGGTCAAAATATGCGTCCAGTCACACCAGTTACAAAAAAACTGGTCTAAACTTTGAAATTGAGTCTTATTTTAAAAAAATGTGGAAAGCAACAACGCCAAACAATGCTGCTGCGTTTTGGAATAGTCATCTCCTATATAGTATTAGAGATGTTTTGTTTGCGGACAATTGATGTTTTGGGTTAGTTTGATATGTTTTTGTTTGGTTTTTTTGTCGATTTTTTTTTATTGAAGCTTGGGATCTCAGGAGTAGAATGGCTGTTGTGGATTTTGGTTTGAGATTTTTGGTTTCAATTTTTGGGTTTTAGTGAGCAAATTGTCGTTTTTGTTCAAGAGTCAAAATCTCCGAGCTGTTGTGAGTGGAAATTTTGCCCCACTCTTAAAATGTAGCCCGAAATCTCAGCTTTCTTTTAAAAAAAGATCGGTTCGATACGAGGACCGGAACCCGGGGTATTTGCGATTTTATGGAGGTGGTTATTTAGAAGAAATTCGAAATTTGGCACTTTATTTTGAATTTAAATTTTTATTGTTTTTGTCTCAAGAGGAAAGTTGTATTTTTGTTTCAAAGGTGTTTTTGTTTATTATTTTGTCTTTTGTGTTTGATTTTTGGCATGCCGAAGGAGTGAGTAGCCATCCCAGTTAGTAGGTAGGGGTGCCATGGGAGTAAGTAGAGGTACCAGACAGTGAGTAGTGGTTATGGAGGTGGTTTTATGGAGGTGGTTATTTAGAAGAAATTGAAATTTGGCACTTTATTTTGAATTTAAATTTTTATTGTTTTTGTCTCAAGAGGAAAGTTGTATTTTTGTTTCAAAGGTGTTTTTGTTTATTATTTTGTCTTTCGTGTTTGATTTTTTTTGGCATGCCGAAGGAGTGAGTAGCCATCCCAGTTAGTAGGTAGTGGTGCCATGGGAGTAAGTAGAGGTACCAGACAGTGAGTAGTGGTTCGAAACTTCTATATAGTACTACATAAGTGTAGATGGAAAGTGAGAAGTATCTTGAATTACGCAGGCTCACCGATAGACTGATCAGAGATATATGCGAGTAGGTAGGTTAGTCAAGAGAATGAGTGGAATGAGAAGGGCCCCTGAAGAGTCAAGAGGGTGACCAGGAGAGAAAAGAGGTGTGCCAAGAGAGTGAGTAGTTTAAGCAAACATTGTTGCTAACGATATTTTCGACAGATGTGAACACCGTTATTAACTAAGTTTTATGAAGGATGATATCAATTTTTAAAATCGAAAATTTTCTTTTTTTATCAAAACTTGAAAAAGAAAAGCATAGTGCAATTCTGCCCATGTGAGGCTACATGATGAGTGTAAACTTGGATAAATTTGATTGATCAAATAAGTCAGATCATCGCCCACAAATATCACTTTTTCGACAGAAAGATTTTTTTGAATTTGTATTAATAAATTGTTATTAACGATATTTTCAACAGATGAGAATATCGTTATTAACTGAATTTTATAAGAGATAATGTAATTTTTTGAAATCTAAAATTTTCATTTTTAAATCAAAACTTGAAGAAAAAAAGCAAGAAAGTCTGCCAGGGAAAATCGGTTTGCCAGTTATGAGAAACTCTGCGTGAGTATATTTTTATTGTTTTTAAATTTTTTCAATTGTATCATTTTTCAAAAGTTACATTTTTTACCTTGACCAAGGCGAGGGTGGTCCGCCGACAGGCGGGCCCCCCGAGCTAGTAAAAAAGTATGTTAGGTTTCACACAAGCATTTTTCGAAACAATTCTCGTTTAGGCTTATCCAAGACTTTCGTCGTTAGCATTCTCTGTTTTAGCATCACCTTCTCATGCAGGAGCGGTAGAGAGGATGTTTTCTCAATTAACACTTCACACAGCCGGACATAAGGCCCCAACTAATGGGATATTGGCAAAGCGAAAAGTTCTTATGAGTTTCAACCGTCGATTTATTGTTAAAGACAAGGAAAATGAATAAAGTATTACCACAGCGTAGTGTTTGCAAAAAAAACAGACAAAAAATTACAAAAACGAAAAGAATAAACAAGATTTGGGCTTTATTTTAACTCACACTATTTTTGCGAGCTGAACCATACGCACATATGTATGCGAGCCAAATGGTTCGCGAACCATATGGCTCGTGTATGTGTTGCAAGCACTTTGCTCTCTATGTAAGGCGAACCATATGGCTCGCGAGCCATATGGCTCGCCATACATATCTATTGGCGAACGAGCAGCTCGCGTCCTGTTAACAGGACGCGAGCTGCTCTCTCGCAAACGAGCCAAACGCACAACACTGATTCTCATTCAATTTATCATTCAATTTGCTTACAATTTTTTTTGTTTTGTAGTTACATTGCGCAATTTATATGCTTTGAAAAACTAAAATCATGAAAATTTTCAGAAGTTCGTCATGTTTTTGACCAGAAGTGAGTATGATCGTGGAGTCAACACGTTTTCGCCAGAAGGTCGTCTTTTCCAAGTAGAATATGCTATTGAGACTGTGAAGGTATGTATGATTGCAGAAATGGTTAAAACTTAGTAAGTAATTTTTAAGCTTGGAGCTACCAGCATCGGGATTCGCACGAAGGAAGGAGTTGTTTTGGCGGCTGAGAAACGAGCTGGTTCTAAACTGCTGGTGAATGAAAGCATGGACAAGATTTCTAAAGTGGATGGTCATATTGGTACTTTTTTATATTTTATAAGGCTTATAAATAAAACAAAGTCAGTCACAGATCGTAGTTTTTTTAGCTATTTTACACCATATCTTAAATTTTTTCACAAAACCTAGAATAGATAAATTTTCTCAACTATTCATTGAGTAAGTTACGATGGAAAATGAAAAAATGGCAATCAGTTTTGAAAAAGTTTCATTCACGCTACATTTTTCGTTCTTTATATTTGATTTACTCTAGCTACAACTTTTGCTGGTCTTATTGCTGACTCAAGAACTTTGGTAAGCCAGTTTATTTTTAAAAATCACTTGACATTATCACAATTTTTCAGGTCAATCATGCTCGTCAGGAGGCTCAGAGTTTTTGGTTCACATACAACAGCAAGATCCGAGTGGAAGATGTGACACAGTCCGTGGCCAATATTGCTTTGCACTTTGGAGATGATGACTCTAAGGCATCTCGAATTGAATTAATTGAAATTCCTTATTTGTTTTTAGATCAGAATGGGACGTCCTTTCGGTGTTGCCTTGCTGTTCGGTGGTGTGGATAAAACTGGTCCGCGACTCTTCCACCTCGATCCTTCAGGGACATTCATCGACTGTGCAGCCAAAGCAATCGGAGCTGCTAGTGAGGGGGCAGAGCAGCAGCTCAAAGAGAAATATCAAGAAGTAAAGTATTTATTCCTAATTCACCATTCTCCATCTTAATTGTTAGTTTTAGATAATGACCATTGCGGAAGCCGAGATGTTGGCCTTGAACATTCTGAAGCAGGTTATGGAGGAAAAGTTAAGCAGTTCCAATGTCGAAATCGTGGTCCTTTCTCCGGCCGAGAGTGATAAGGGTGTGTTCCATCGATTGACTCCCAATGAATTGGAACCGCTGATTGCAAGTCTCTAAGAAATCGATACTGAGTCTAGACATTGTTGTTATTGCTGTGTTGTTTGAAATAAAGATAGGTGAGGGCTATTTATTTGCAGTAGTAAGCTGGGTGTGTTCGTGTGTAGGTTTTCAATGTGCTGTTTTTCTGGTTAACCAAAGGTGAGGCATATCGGGTGGTTACTACGTGTTTGGGCACATCGCATTTGGGCACCCGCATTTGGGCAACCGCATTTGGGCATCCCGCATTTGGGCCCCCCGCATTTGGGCCCCCGCATTTGGGTACCGCATTTGGGCCCCAATTTAAATACTACACCCAACCTCAGCCAAGTCTCAATAAATTCCTGCGTATCATAACTCAGTTGTATTTAAAAAAAAAAAAAACTGCTTATTAAAGTACACAAAAACCGATTAGCATCAACTTTATTAATACGACCGAATTCATAACAAAGGCTCTACATTTCAACTGGATTTTCTATAATTGTTTCTTCATCTATTTCATTTCGCTGGACGGAAGGGAACGCCAATGCAGGCAGACATCTTAAGAGCGTTCGGGCCTTATCGTGCTCATAAGCTGCATGCAAATGCTTGTTCTGAATCTATTAATAAACTCTGCAAAATAAAGTTTAATGTTACCTGGATGTTGGCAAAGGCATTCTTTGATAGATGAAACAAGCAAAAGTCAACAGCAATGCTTCCATACACATCCTCCAAAGCATTTATCGCAGAAATCTCAAAGTCTTAAATGTGAATTTTAAAACAGATATCTACCTAATAACACATACCGGTCATCACACTTTGAGGCTGAAGGCGGAAATTCTTCAGAACATTGAAAAGCCTAGAGTATGTGCTGGCTGTTTTGTCTGGGAGCAAAGCATAAGCACACGGTAGAGTTGACTCGCACTTAAATACGTTTACAGTGTAGAGCTGAGAAAATTGAGGAGGAGCTGAGTAAAACGTTGCGTCAATTGACCAACGAGAATTTTCTTGTAGAAGCTGGAGCCCTGATGCTGAAAGAAACAGGAACATAACCGGAAAGTCTGGTTCAAGCAATCTAAATAAAAATAGGCTTATTTAAAGCGGAAACAAACAGAAAAATGAGACCTTGAGTCGTGACGAAGGAAGACATTGCCCCTTTCTGTTAGGCTGAAGTATTCCAACCATACAATTTCATTGACTGGCTTGTCGACGCTGTTGGCACCAACGGGCTTCTTCTTACGCTGCGCCCTATCTTGGAGACCTCTGTCTGTAGGAAGTGCAAGAAGCTCATAATCAGTTAAATTTCTTTTCGCAGCCGAAACGATATCTGTAGAAGACGATCCAAAATTTGAGATAGCGGCGCTTTTGACTGCAGAAATAACTTCTCGACGCTGTAAATTCAGCATGGTACTGTCAAGCAAACATTATATGAAAAGACAACATACAGAAAACGCATTAGGACTCTGCCTACAAATATGTTGATTGAAGACGTTGAGACCTTCAATGGAGCCAAAACTCGTCTTCGCTGACCCATTGCATGTGAACTTTACACACCGCCAATTCTGAGTTGCTCCACCATTGATGACTCTTCCCTTCTTGTACTGGAATCCATTAACAATCAAGCACTCTTTATCTCGATTAGTTTGAGTTAGCCTTCCCCTATGTAATGAAGTAAAAGTAACAGTAAGCGCAAAAATATTCTAACTTGAAGAACAGGTTGATTGCTAGGTTGGTTTTCCACTCCGAGCCAAAACGTTAGCAAGCCATCTGCAGTCTACATTGTTAGCCATTTCACTTATCTAAACATAGAAATACCATGCGGAAAAAAAGAATGCAAATAACAACATAATGGCGAAATGGAAGCGAAAACGGCACGCACAATTAAGGAAAAGCACGTAGAAGAGTGAAAACTTTAGAAACCGCATATTCGAATACGAATTTTGTAATTTGGGCCCAAATGCGGTGCCCAAATGCGGGGGCCCAAATGCGGGGGCCCAAATGCGGGATGCCCAAATGCGGTTGCCCAAATGCGGGTGCCCAAATGCGATGTGCCCAAATGCGTGGATACCTATCGGGTTATCAAGCTTTTTTTATCGAAAACGCTAAAACCCGCATCCCTAACCCAGACGCAGCTAACCAGCTGGTTTTGAGCAAAGGATGATATGAGCAAAGGAAAGTTCGGTCAAAATTTGAATTAACTGTGCTTTGATAACAGTAAAATTATTTTTAATCTATTAAAGATTCCACAGTTATCCACCATACAGTTTGACTCTAGAGGAACGACCTAATACTAGGTACAAACACGACTGGGTACACTTTTTCTGAAACTTGATATCCATGATCGAGAAATCGTTTTTCTTGTTTTTTCTAGTTAAGAAAACGTGTTTTAGCCCGCCCTAACATTCGCTGGCCTACCCTGCGCCTAAGCCGAAAAAGTCTAGTACTCCTGTGGTTTTCGAGCTTATGACGGAGAGCACTTTTAGGTTTAGGAACGAATTTAATTTTTTTGTAGTTTGAAATGCATCTTTGAGTATGTCCTTACATACGCCGCCTACTCTGCGCCTAAGCAAAAGACAAATAGTAACAAAATCGGGACACTGACGTTTCCCCGAAAAGGACGTTTGCCCGAAAGGTCGTTTCCCCGAAAAGGACGTTTCCCCGAAAAGAAACAAATTTCATATTCCGGTAGATTTTAGATAGCTATTGCAATGATCTGAGAAGTGCTGGTGGAAGTGAATGATGGCTACTATTCAGAAAGTGATGGATGACAAGAGCTTCTGGCCTCACCTATCGATCCTTAGCAAGCAGATGCATCTCGAAATGGCGATAGATAATATCCGACTTACTAATTATATTTTGCTCACGAGATTTACCTTTTTCCATTTCTTCTTCTCACACACGACAATCATCTTTTCTCGAAAGACAAGCAGCACAAGCAGACAATTTATTGGGAATGCGTCAAGGCGGATGAATGTAGATGCAAAGCTGCTGTGAGCACAAACTCTGAAACCGGAACAGTTCTCAAAAGCAAGGGAATCCATAATCAAGGGAATGCAGAATGACGCACCTGCTGGAGCTATTGGATGGAATTTCGAAATTCCGGCTGGCTACAAGAATTACCAATTTGCGATGAATGAGCCGGATGTCTTTTTATTGGCTTATGAAGTGGATGTAAATGGAAAAAAGGTATACTTGTACGACTTTGCAAATAAGCAAATGTTTAAAATGTTTCAGGATCCTTATCTTTCATTACAAGTCATGGTCCGGCCGAATAAAAATTGTTTTTATGGATGGAATATTCTCCATGACTGGAGCTCGAACCTTTGATGCTCTTTTTTCAAAAGAGCATAGAGCTTTTTTCAAAGAGCTTTTCAAAGGGCTTTTTTCAACATTGGTTATATTTCTTTTTCTTACAATAGTTGATAGATCGCTTTTTTAGGGTCAGTAATCAGAAGCACAAAAAAATAAAAAAATCGTGATTTTTTTATCAGTCTTGTATTATAATTTGACTAGACGCTCCTCGACTGTGTGTGGTAAATTACACCTGTTGCAGGGCAGTTGTCTTTGCAAAAACAAAATTCTGCAAAATTTCAGTTGCAATTGTGATAACCAACCGTTTAAATAAAGGTGTTCTTTATTCAAACACACTCCAACAAACTTCCATCCAACAGTAACAACAAAAACAATAACTACTGGTTTTAACTCATCAGACTTTTCTTCGTTTTACTCTTAACTCGCTTCTTGATGGCCTTTCTAGTCTTCTTTGTCAGCTTCTTTCCACTTGACGAGGTTTCATCTTTTGTGTTACGCAATGTCGCAAATTCAGATATCTTGCCCATCAGCTGCTGCTTCTTGCGCTCCCTCTTTTTCTTTCCTTTGACAGCTTTGGCGGTCTCACCAGCCATTGGACGCTTAAACAGAGAATTAAGTTAATGAGATTATGAAATCATTGCAGCTTACCTTGTTTTTCTTCAAGACCTTAGAAACACGGATGCTGCGGCCTGAGAACTCCTCGTCATTGTGATTTAAAGCTAGCAACACGGAAGCACGCTCTTCGAAAGCAACATATGCAATGCCTCTTCCCCTTCCGGTCACTTTGTCGTGAATAACTGAAACTTAATTTTAGAAAAATAATTTCTGCGTACCATTTAACCCTAAAGCAACTATTAGGAACGCAGAGAAGTTTATTTTTGTCTTCTCAGTGCTACTCACTAGGGACCCTCCCGAGGTGTGCCTATCACGGGAATTTTTTTATTGCAAATTCTTGTAGAGCATCCATGGTTTCTAGCTAATCAGGCTCTGGAGGCGATATTACCACGAATATTATGAAAAGCCTAAGCCCCTCCTGGCTTACCCTACCCTAAGCCTAAAAACCCGAGTTAGAGCTCAAAAAAGTTGGGATGAAATGAGTGTGTACGCGACTTAACGGCCCCCCACCTCTGATTCGTTCCGCCTTAGGTCCGATACCTTCTTCACCTCTATTTTTGAAGACTTTGGCAAGTTGTTTTCGGCTAGTCTTGTCCAAAATACCGCAAGGATTCTGATTTCGCCGATCGTTTTTCAAAAAGCTAAAATTTTTTCCTCTAAAAATGCAAAACCTCGAACGGCCCTTTAAAAAATTAAAGGACTGTTAAATCGAGGTTTTGCTTTTTTAGAGCCAAAAATTTTAAGTTTTTAAAAAACGATCGGCAAAATTGGAATCCTTACAATGTTTGTTACAAGACTATGAGAACATAAAAAAAAGTGTCAGATCAAAGGCGGGAACGAACCAGATGTTAGGCCGATAAATCGAAGTTTGACTGCACTCAAAATGATCGCTAGAATCTAGCAAACATTTTGGCAATAAAAATCTATAATTGTATACAAAATATTTTTAGAAATAAGTAAAAGCAAGTCATGCATCAGCGTGCATCGTAGGTTAAGTCAAGTAAAACGCTGTTATTTACCGTATTTACTTTAATTATACCCCAGTCTCCAATTATCCTCCACCCCCAACTTTCAGGGGCTGTATATCGGAGCATAGTCCATATTTTACAAAGCTGTTTTTTACATTTTCTTAGCTCCCACGAGCTTTACCGATTCTGCTTTATAGATTTTGAATTTTCCCCCGAAAATCTCTAGATCGACCAAATTTTTTTCCGATTTCTGGGAGGTTGAAAAATTATACCCCATGGGGTATAATTAGAGTAAATACGGCACTTTCTTTTGCTTGTTTCTAAACTATTTTTATAAAAACTTATAGATTTATTACTACCACAATGATTTTTAGACTCTAGTGAATATTTTGAGTTCTAAATACATACAACTGTAAATAAAAATTGTGAAAAAGAACTGAATAAAATTTTTTTACCAAAAGCCATGATGCCCGAGTATTTCATAACTTTGATTTTTTTTGTATTACACGAAAATTAAAAGTCATTGTACCACTTTTTGTGGTGATGTAGCCTGCAGGGCCGCTTTTGCTATAAAAAAAAAGTCGTGGGTACTGCAATAAAAAAACCCTTGCGATAGGTTTCTAAATATGACACCCGGGAGGTTTTCTTGCCCGTGTTACAAGCTTTCTTATTATGCAAAAAGTGTTTGCAAAAATAAAGACCGGTTAAACCATAAATTTGGGAAAAAGCCATGCAATCAAACCTCTGGGGACCTGCAAAAAAGTGTCGTTAATGTTGATGTTTGGCTTCAAAGTTTTCAGGCGTTCTTCAATCAATTTTCTGAATTTCGGGGTTGAGAAGTTAAATACAAGTTAAATCCAATGGCCACGAAATTGAAAATAAAACTCTATTTCAGCTGAGACGAGTAAAATTAGTTGTAAGTCGTTAAATCGAGGGTCTTTTTCCTAGTATGGACCGAAAAAATTTATAAAGAGGGTGTCGTTAAATCGAAAATCGGCTGCACTCGCATTTCCTCTTACACGTTGATCGTGGTAGCAGCCCAAAAAGTAGCGAAAATATATCATTCACCTCTAATGCCATCGATTTTGCCAGCAACAGAGAAGTAGTCATGTATTTGGTTCTCTGTAACATCAAACGGTAGATTTCCAATGAATACAGTGTGCTTGGAATCAAATTCTTTCTTATTGCCGAAGGTTACCTAGAATAAAACAATGATTTTAAATAAATTGAATTTATAAGACAAAAAAATCAGCTACCCGCAGTGTGTGGTTGTCTAGCACAAAACCATTCCTAAAAAACCAAGATTATTTAACCAGAAAAAATAATAAAAATTCCTTACAATTCCACAGAAGTTTTGGCATCATCTGGGCTCTTGAAACGAACGAAAAAGTTTGTAGATGTCAAATTCTTTTCAATTTTCTTGTCTGTTCCTAGCATGCGCAATGTGAGCTTTTCGTTTTTCTGGAGCAACGATCCTAAAAATAAAAACTTTACCTCATTCTCGTGCATTGCGTTCACACTTAATAAACCAGCTCTAGTAAGTTTCACTTAGGTAAATTCACGCTCAGTAAAATCGTCAATGATAAAAAAAAATATATTGGCTCTATAAGGATACAAGAAGAAGGTGTTCAACGATGGCGATGCATATTCGAGTAAGCGAGGCAGTGCGAAAAAAGCGATAAAAAACGTTCAATTATTCCGGACAAATTTTAAACAGAATCTTAGACAGAATTTTAATAACGCTTTCATGGAGTGCATTGACACCGGATGGCGAGTTGAATTTTACGAAGTCTCATAACCCCTACAGCGACAAGTAACAACTATAAAATAATTATAACTTTTTATGTATTTTTGTGCTTTCAATCAAGCTGCAGCTCAGACAAGTGTCACAATTTATAAGAAAATGGATAATATTTTTTTTTGCCCATAGAATACTCGTTTTTGCCCATAGAATATTTTTTTTTGCCCATAGATTTTGAATGCCCATAGAATACTTGTTTTTGCCCATAGAATACTCGTTTTTGCCCATAGAATTCTCTTTTTTGCCCATAGAATTTGAAATGCCCATAGAATACTTGTTTTTGCCCATAGAATACTCTTTTTTGCCCATAGAATACTTGTTTTTGCATGGATTCTACTACTCATGGATTCTACTACAACTATACTCGTTTTTTGGCAATAGACTAATGACATCTTCATTGTTATATTTGTATGATTTCTAATATTTTACCCACCCCTATATGGCTGCTATATTCAGCTATGTCGCTGCAAGAAGTGTCTGGTCGAAGAAAAGATAAGGCTGCTCTCGTCTACGAACAAGTGATCAAATTCAGTGGCGACGAAGCAGAAAGCCATCTACTGCAGTGGAAGAAGAATCTTGATAGCGTTTGGTCGTTAAACAAGTGGAATTTGTAAGTTTTCGAAACCATTTTCAGTTTTTCATTCATGGTTTCAGCAAGGGAATAGCTTTCTGCAATAAGCACGTCATTGAAAGTTGGAATTGCGCTGTGTCCAGAAAGAAAGGGTGTGTATGCCCAGCGAAGCTCAGAATTCGAAGGCCCAGTAGCAATCAAGAAATTATCGTCGAGTCAAGTGGGAAGCACTCCAGCCATGAATCAACTGCGCAAGGAGTAATCTCTCCTAAGGTGAAACAGATCATTCGCGAGAAAGCAAAGAAGGAAAACCGAAAGCTGATTCTGCAGGATATGCTCGTAAGTATATTGTAGCTCTCTACAGTTTTTTCTCAACACCAGGTCCACATATATTTCAGGAAATGGACACTATTAGCTCAGTACCTAATCTTCGCCAGATCCAAAACTTTCTGAGCCGTGAGAAAAAAGAAGACACCACTC
Organism: Ditylenchus weischeri; assembly: GCA_029231635.1. Classification (NCBI taxonomy): domain Eukaryota; kingdom Metazoa; phylum Nematoda; class Chromadorea; order Rhabditida; family Anguinidae; genus Ditylenchus; species Ditylenchus weischeri. The sequence goes on from JAMRYI010000208.1 coordinate 201,248, forward strand.
CGGTTACAATCGCACACCTCGATGATTATGCTGTATCGTCCAGCACTATGATCTTTTCAATGGAGGGCTACATCTCGTTACTTGGAATCAGTACTTGGTAGGTTTTTTCCTATGAATCGCTAAATCTTTTGCAATATAATCTGATTTAGGAGTTAAAGTCACTCTTCTATGTCATTCTTCCATCGACGCTCTGGCCAACTTTCTATTCGTGCACTTGTTATGAGGGGTCAAAAAAGGGAGCATGCAATCATGCGCTGCTGATGATGAAGAAGCAAGGATTTATTCAATTTCCAAGGCATGCTGTGGCTGATATATTGGGAAAGAAAAGAAAGAGAGGAAGACCTGCCCAAGGATGAATTTTTAATTATAGGCTTGTAATTGTTGAAAGTTGTTGAAATGTTGTTTTTGTTCATAGAAAATAAAATGTGAGGCTGATATGGAGACATGGATTGTATTCGAAAAGAAAATTCTACGGGCAAAAACGAGTATTCTACGGGCATTTTAAATTCTATGGGCAAAAAAGAGTATTCTATGGGCAAAAACAAGTATTCTATGGGCATTTCAAATTCTATGGGCAAAAAAGAGAATTCTATGGGCAAAAACGAGTATTCTATGGGCAAAAACAAGTATTCTATGGGCATTTCAAATTCTATGGGCAAAAAAGAGAATTCTATGGGCAAAAACGAGTATTCTATGGGCAAAAACAAGTATTCTATGGGCATTCAAAATCTATGGGCAAAAAAAAATATTCTATGGGCAAAAACGAGTATTCTATGGGCAAAAAGAATTACCACCCTAAGAAAATTACGTTTCCTAGCTGTTTTTTAAAGAGTCCACTACAAATTATTTAATTTTTTAAAAAAACTTACGCTGATAGACAGCTTCGATGGGACCAAATCTTGAAAATAACTTTTGTATCTCACGACGTTTAGCTAAAACAATAAAAATAGTTGTTATAGAAAAGCAAATCAAAACACCGACACGAGATAGGAGCATTTCCAACAAAAATAGTCCTGTCTTCTGCCTCCTTCCGCTCAGCTGCACGATTTCTAAATGGAAGCACAAGGGAATTTATATGATGGCAGATGTTAAATAAAAACCTTTGAGGTTCGACATCTACATTTTTCTCAAGCTTCGGTTTCTTCTTCACCACTATTTTGTCGGTCACATCTTCAACAAGCTCAGAAATAGAAAAGTTTTTTAGTTTTTCATCAGCCGAGTCATCCACCACAGCATCCTTGTCATGCAAGTTTTCTTTGCGCTTTCGCTTTGCAGGTTTTTTCTCACCAACCTTAAAATAGTAACGTGAGATTTAGACAATTGATTTTCGGCGAATGCAAAAAATTACATTGATCAGCGAAGAGATGTCACCGATTGAATAAGCCATACTAAAATTGTAAGATAATTTTTAGTCAAAAAAAATTTGCACATGACTGGCATAACAGCAAAATTAGTGCATGATAATGGCAAGTGAAAAACATAGATTTAAATAGGCTATACTTCCAAAATATCTATTCGCTCAACGCAGCTTCTGGGCCTATCCTAACAGCTTAGGCTAAGTTTACAATGTAGAGGCAAAGTGAGCGCCTTTTAATTCTTAGATATACCGTATTTCTTCTAATAGCGGGCAGTCTCCAATAGTCGGGCAGTCTCTAATAAACGGGCACTCTCGCAGGTGATTGGAAAATAAACGGACATGCTCGCTTATTAGAAGAAATACGGTATATACTTTTTTTAATTTTTCAAAATTTAGATCTAAAGATTTAGATCTTTTCTAGAAGTTTTGGTACCACAATGTAGCTGACATTCAGGGCTACAATTTGGTACTAAAACTTTGAAAATTTGAAGAAAAAAAATATATCTAAAAATTAAGAGGCGCTCACTTTGCCTCTACATAGAAATTTGAAAGTGTGAGGCAGAAAGTTAAAAGTGATGGTGTCCTAACAAGTGAAAGTAAAATTTTTGAAAGTAGCAAGTGCAAAGTTGAAAGTGTACAGTAAAAATCGGTGGGAGAAAATTCGGTGTGATTCTTGGGTACAGGGTGTGTCGAAAAAACGGCTAGGGGAAACTTGCCAAAAACGAAATTTGCCAAACATATGTTTTGACAAAACGAAATTTGCCAAACATATGTTTTGACAAAACGAAATTTGCCAAAACGAAATTTGCCAAATCGAAATGCGCCAAATCGAAATTTGCCAAAATGAATTTTGCCAAAATGAATTTTGCCATATCGAAATTTGCCGAACGTAGGTTTTGCCTGAAACGAAATTTGCCTACCGTTAAATGGCTACAATATTGTTGACAAATCTTATTTCTTGCATTGGATATATATTTTTAACCATAATCGCAACTCTCAATCCAAATTGCAACTCCTAGGGGCTCATTAAGACTGATTTTAACACATCAGGAATTTGTTATGAAGTTGTTATGAAGAGAATGTCCTTATAATGGACAATGCCCAGTACAAGAAATAACCGAAAAGAACCCAAAAAAAATGCTAGACGAAAAGAATGACGTTCAAGAGATATTGTGAAAATAGTGATAAGACAATATGTTAGCAATTTAACGGTAGGCAAATTTCGTTTTCGGCAAAACTTGCGTTTCACGGGGTTTCAAAAGTCACTTTTGTGTTCAGTTCAATTTAAACAAAACGCCAACGATTTCAAACCAATTTTTTACGTTTTTAAATAGTTTCATTGGATTTTCAAAAGATTTAGGAAATAATATTACAATTTCACTTCATTTCTTGGTCCTTCCCATTGAATTAGTTACGATATTCTCAGTTAAAAAACTACCGTGTTTGCGAGCTTACGTAAGGCGTTTGTCCCCTTTTCCCCATTTTTCACGCCTTTTGAATTTCAAATTTTTGGCTGTTTGGTGTACAAGTAAGTATTTAAGCACTGCAGAGTTCACTTCGTTGTACTTGCCGTGACCTCGCTGGTTCAATCAATTTATTTATACGAATAAAAAGGGCCTCTTTATAACTCACAAAAATTTATCTATCCCAATTAAAAGACTTCTTCAGATCTTAGCCAAATCTTGAAACACGATTTATTCATACTGCGTTCACAATACATAACAAGTGATCTGAAGAACGTTGTTGCTCCTGCTACTGTTTGGCTTCACTTTCATCCACAGCTGCATCCCTCTTGTCCCGCTTCTTCTTTCTTCTGATGGCACTTCGCTCTTTGTTCAGCTTCTTCTTTGACTGCTCTTCCGACTGCTGAGTCTTGTCCGTACTTAATGGCTGCTGCTGTTCGGCTTTTCATCATCGTCGGTTGATGGATCTCCAAATCCACAGAGCTTCTGCTTGGCAATGAACTTAGCGACCCTCACTTTCTCAAGCTTCTTCTGCTCCGGCGTCATATTGCGGTGATCACCACCGATGCTATTCATCCCAATGATCTGGCGTCTGGGAACGTACTGATCAGAGAGCCTTGTCCAATACATGTGATCTCTGCCATCCCTGCCTTCAGTCCATCGCCAACTAGATCGCCATTCAGGATGCTTTTCGAACTCTTCTTGAACTTTAGCAATCTCCTTCTTAGTTTCCGTGTTTGGTGACAGCGACTTCTCCAGAGACACAGCTCGGACACAGTCTTCAGGAATATACCCTTTGGAACAGGCGGTGACTTGGGCACTTCTTCTGAGACACTAGGCTTGATAACTTGTTTCGGCTGAGACTTCGGCTTCTTGACTTCTTCTATCGGATGCTCAACCACTATGGCAACTGACTCTGCAGGCTTCTTTTTCCTGGAAGTTAAAAATCAAATTGCACGCATTATCAGTGACGACTACTTACGCTTTCTCAGTTTCTTTCGGCGGAACAGGCTGTGTTGTATTCGATTGGTTTTTTTGTCCAGGCTGACACGTCCCTCCCACTGGTTGCTTCTGTTTTGGCTTTTCTTTCTTCGAAACCACTCGCTGAAGCTTCTCCTTTTGATTCTTCTGCCCCTTCTTGAACAAACAGCAGTAGATCAGCAAGCAGATAAGCCCAAGCACAGCAATAGCACCCACGACCGCACAGCTGATCCCAATAATGGCAGGCGTAGACAGCGAACCTGAAGCTGAACGCACTACGACTGATTCCTGCTGAGCCATCATATCCTGTTTCATCTGTTCCGCTGCTTTTTTCTCCTTTGCTAAAGTATATAATTCTAATGAGTAAATTGAACAAATGCCTGGAAAGAAGAGGAAAGCATACCCATTCTAGCCTTTCTTGCAGCCTCCATTTGAAGTGATTTCAACTTCTTTTGTTCTTCTTTAGCTCTTTTTGCTTCTACTGCAGCCGCTCTTGCATTCGCAGTCTTCGACTTTGGAAAGAATTCAAGACTTTCCACTTTTGCATGACGACTTCTGAGTTTCATAGCAATATACCTGAATGCAAAAAAACTGATCAAAGTTTTACCACAGACAAAAATCCAAAAACCACAGACTTTTCTGAACATTCGATATACCAAAATGTAGCTCGCAATTTTTAGTACAAGATCACCAGAGGGATTTTGAAAATTTTAGAGATTTCGGTAGTTATGGTCATTTTAAGCTGAAAAGACGCGTTTTTCTGTATCAAAATGTGACTTTTTACTATCTCTCCGCATGAAAATTCAATAAATTCGCATAAATTAAAGTGATATTTCACATACAAATGTAAAACTTATGGGCTATCACGTTAACGATTTTTTTTGAAGGCTTGTATCAGAAAAACGGAAGCTCAAGATAGATTTAGGACTTGACTGGATAGACCCTTTAAATCCTTTTTCCATAAAAGCATTTGTGACCACCGAATTTGATATCTTCTGCTAGCAAGTGATGACTTATTGGAAAGCCCGAAAAATAGGCAAACTTTATAGTATAAACTCAGACACGAAGACAGGAATAGACCGCACAAACTTAAGCAAAATTAGCTCCAAAAAAAATCAATTAATAATCATTAATTTTTCAAATATTTTGATTTCGCGCAAATTTCTCTACTGAACACAAATTCTACTTTTGAAACCCCGTGGTTTGGCCCTCTGCAGCGAGCCTATAATAATAAGCGTTTTCGTCAAATGTTGCTATTTTAGGCATGTTCCGCTTTCTCCATGCCAATTCTGATATAGACGACCTTAGGACACTTTTGCCGGTTTCCTTATTGAAAAACTTCGAAAACTCCAAAATGATTGGTTTAACACTGAGAAAAATACGATTTTTGAGTTTTTTCGCGTTTTTTTGGCCTATTTTGGTCCCTGGGGGACCAGGATAGTTGAAACCCTAGGTCAAAAGGTCAGATTCAAGTGCGAGCATACGCATATGGGGATCAACCACGTAGTGAGTTAGCCCTCTGCAGCGAGCCACGTTAATCTCATGCTTAGAGAGCTAGACCTAGGGTTACGTCAGAATGAGAGGACTCGGAACCGGCCTCACAACCGTTATTTAAACATCCTTGGTTACACCGAAAAAATCTGTAGTTCAGACGGTGTGTGGGAGCCGTTAACAAAATTTTTCGAAAGTGTCCGCTTTTTTTTTTGACACACCCTGTACTCATCAAATTCGTATTCTGAAATAATTAACATATCTCTATCGGTGATGGGCATGCTCTTTTCAGGCCATTTTTCGAATTTAGGCGAAGCCTTAGCCTCAAGATAGGCCAGCGTATGTTAGGAGGGACTCAAACATGTTTGTCGAACAACAAGAATACAAAAAAATAGGTATGCTCTTTAAAAATTACACAAGTTGAATGAGGAACGTTTTTAGTCTGGGCCATATTATGAGCAAATGTTCGAAATAGTCACGAGTTGAAACAGCCACGAGTTGAAACAGTCACGAGTTAAAATGGTCATGAGTTGATAGTCGTTCGACAAAAAACATCAAAATAGCCCGAACCCTTTCAAACCATTCCAAGCCACCTCAAACCACCACTAACATCTTTCAACCTCCCAAACCATTCTCAAGTATCCCCAACCAAAGAAAATCACTCGAACCAATCTCAATCAGTATTTTGGGATGGTTAAGGGATGTTGCGGGTAGTATGGTTTTATTTTAGGGGGTTTAGGGTGGTTTTAGAAGATTTGGGTGGTTTGGAGTCATTTGATATGATTTGGGTAGTTTCAAGTAGTTAGGGGTGGTTTCGAATAGTATTAGGTGCACCTATAATCACATGAAGCCTGAAGGCAACTTAGTTTTGGAGTGTGCAATGAAAGTTGAAAGTTCTAACAATTGAAAGTTGAAAGCTGAAAGTGAGCCACTTTCAGTTCTTAGACCACCTTCAACTTTCACTTTCAACTTTCTACTTTCTACTGTTAGAACACTTTCAACTGTTAGGATAGGCCCCTGGGGTTTATCAAAAAGCAATACTTTTTCTTAGTTTTTTTGAACAAAAAAGGGGTTTTTAAGTATTCAAAAGTTCTAGAACAGACCGTCCACATATTTAAGTTACAATCACACCTCATTAAAGGACACCCGGATATAGTGAAACTGTCGTAATATTTACAACTAAGGGTGAATCCCGAGAAGTGCCACTATAACGAGATTTGACTGTAGGTAATTCTGAGTCACTAATAGGGTTGTCGAGGCGTGGCCTCGATTTCGAAAATTCCCCTCGAAAACTTGAAAAATTTCGAGGTTCGAGGCGAGGACTCGAAAATTTCGAGGTCCGAGGCGAAACGAGGCCTCGAAAATTTTCGAGGAATCGAGGCCTCGAAAATTTTCGAGGAATCGAGGCCTCGCCTCGAAAAATCCGAGGCCTCGACGACCCTAGTCACTGACTACAAAATTTGTGTAAAGGTTGAAGGGTTGAAGCCAAGTATTAAAGGTTGACGCCAAGTATTGTGACATGAAGACTATACAAGTTGCACCGCCAAATGTGGAAGACCAAAAACACCATCGCATAATTTCTACAAGATTCGCAGAAAATAATATATTTAAAAATGTCTGTTTGGCATTCACTTGGCGTTGAGATATTTTCTTTCCCATTGCCTCACACATCTAGCGCCCGTCAACTTATTTCTCGTAATTTTGGTGACACAATAGAAGAACCAGCTAATTTGGCTTGATCCCTTCATTTCAATTGTTGTACCCCACCTTTTTGCAGTATCGACTAGTGCAATGTTTCCTCGCGTGTATCAGAAAGCTGCATGTGCGACAAAATCTGTAAATATTTGCCGGACATTCTTCGTTTGCTCCTCTCAAAAATCTATGTGGGATCCCAGGTAAATTTGCTTTTGCAATTTTTAATCATTTCTTGGTAATTTATCTTATTTTTACAGGATTTTCACTGAACCCATTGTAGATTTGGAAGAGGTTTAAACAAATTTTTTCAAGTGTTCCAGTCTTTTCAATCGAAAAATATCTAGATGAAAAAGCCTCTGCCAGAAGACAGTCCATTAAATTTCATGTACGCCAAGCCCATGAAAGCAGATGAGTCGCCGGTTAGTTGTTTTTGTGGTTCAGTTTCAGTTATTTGTGTTCCAAAGGTGTTCTACCGTAATCGTGCCATCGACAAGCTTGTCCGTATGCTGCAGAAAGATGGTCAGAAGTGGTTGTCCAGAGACAATGTGCTTCTTGCTCTTGAAAAGGTCAAGCGCCATCAATACAAGCTGTGGAAGAATGCCAAAACAGAAGAGGAGAAAAATGAAATCGTTGTTGATCCAGTGACAGTTGCCAATATGTAAGCACACTTTCTTTTAAACCTAGCGCTCTCTTTTTGTTTTTAGGGCGCTAAAAAACTTCAGACCATTAATGAAGCTGTTGCCTATGGCACGTGGTCAGTTTTTAAGTTCCTTTATTAGTGTTACAAATGTTCAACTTCAGGTGGAGTACGCTATATGGTACGCGGTTTTAAGAGTTATAATAATGACGATTATTTTGAAGCATCCACCCGTCTTAAACGATAAAAATTTATCTGGATCTTGGTCGTTTTGATACTGAAATCGCTACTTTTCACAAAATTCAAAGCAGTAGCGTCAGCAGTCGGCTGTCCTAGATTTTGAAATTTTCGAAAAGTGCACTATTAGTGAGAGGGGCGGAAAATTACGAGTTTTGCCCTATAAACTTTTATAAAAATTTATTTGTAGGTTCCATATCCAATGGAAGAGCAAGAAATGGAGTTCAGAGCAATGAAGATGCTGAGAGAAGGTTCGTTTTTCCATCAAATCATATGTTTGGCAGGTTTAAATTCTTTTTCTTTCAGTGTGCCGTGCAAAGGCTAAACGTGGCGCATTCAAATTCAAGGACATCTTGGCACATGAATTTATTCACGGAGCTAACAACGATGGATTCACGATTCAGGCGAAGCAAGAACACCACAAAATATGCGAAGCAAACAGAGCTTTCTCTCACTACAGACGTTAATTTCGGTGTACTTGTTCAGGCGTTATTGTTACTGTAAAATCTTATATGTAATGTAGAGATGTATAAATAGAATTTGGCCTCGTATGGAGTGTTGTTTCTTTTGGACTTTTTTCCGTTGGTGTTGTTGGATTTTTGCGGAAACCTTTTGGTAATTTTAATTTGCTGTCTCAGATGTCAACGACCACAGTAGCCCTGCTTACACAGTTTGAACATCAATATTCCATAAATACTGGTAAGCAAGTTATAACCGGCACGATTTTCTGTCTACTACTGAGTGGTAGAAAAACCCAGAGCAGAATCTTTTTTTTATTCTCGAGAATATTCTCGGCTTCTTCTAATTTTTTGTGGCTTTTTCTGGTTTTTATGCCAAACGTGGAGCATTCAAATTCAAGGACATCTTGGCAAATGAATTTATTCACGGAGCTAACAACGATGGATGCACGATTCGGGAGAAGCATGAACACCACAAAATATGCGAAGCAAACAGTGCTTTCTCATTGATAATAATAGTATCAAATAGTCAATGAAAACAGCGAAAAAGCTGATATATTCTATAACATTATTTCTGTTACCTAAAAAGGGTAACGGGTAATGTGATACGAAAAAATCATGAAAAAGACTGAAATATGACACAAAAATGCTGAAATATGCCGCGAAATTTTTTTTGTCGCATATAAAAAAATCCTTTTTGTAACTCATTTTAGCCTTTTCGTGATAACCTGTTTTTCATGGCAAAAATACCCTTTGTGTGGCATATTTTAGCATTTTCGTGAATGAAATGGTGCGTAGGCGTTTGGCCCGTTTTGTCGCATTTTCGAATTTGCGCCTTATTATTTTTTAAACACGCTCTGCTCGACTGGTATGTGTACCAAGGTCATTGTACTTGTGTTTTTCGCTTTTTCCACATGAGTATTTGGTTCTTTTTTGTTGTTCGACATATTTTTTGCTTAGATGAAGCGTTTCGCGTGGAATAACCTGGATGTCGTCAAAAAGCTGGAGGAGCTAAAAAACAAAGAACTTTCCGTTACAAATGTGGCAGAATTTCTCCAAAACCAGTACAACAAGAATGTTGACAACGCAACAATCTACCGGCATTTACCAAATGAAGTATCAATTGTTGATAGCCTGGATGATAAAAAGATTCTGTGAGCATAAGCTTTGCTCACGTGATATTGACTGCCATTTTCAGTTCGCTGCAATCCAAATTTGGAAATGAGCTGAAGGCTGTCAAGGAAGGCGACAAGTTTCAGTGTTCAAGAAGAAAAAGAAGATGTTCACGATTGCATTGATTGCCGAAAGTATGCTTCAGTTAAAATGAGTTATTAGATAAACTTTTTTGTAGTGTCGACAAAGATGATCGACCGAAACCATTGCCAACGTTGACTGAAAAGGATGGACGCTACAAGCTAAACAAGGGAATACATCACACCATTTGCTTTCTCTGGAATGCAAATGAGGTTAGTCAGATTTGGACACACTTTTTGACAATGTTAAATTTACTTTTAGTTACAATTCGAATTCTTCAAGAACTAGAAGAACCGACGCATCAGCTATCTTTCCTCTTTTTTATAGGGTCCCTCTTTTAGATCAATTGCTCTTGTCGTCTATCACAATGAGAAGAAGCAAGCAAAGGTACGGAAATAATTGATGGATTTTCTGAGAATGAATCGCAGAGAGAAATGGGTTCAATGGATTTGTCAAGAGAATGAAGTTGAAGACTACATACGTCTTCACCGTGAAACTGCCAACGCAGAGTTCTGTTTCAAGAAGCACTGGGGAAGGTCACCGGAGTTGATTCTTGCTGCTCGATTTTACAAGTGCAACTTTGTTCTGTACCAGCCTCTAGAAAAGAAACCGTTCTTATTCACTAACTTTTCTGCCGAATACAAGACTGTGAGTGTTTATCAACGATTTTTTTGAATTATGAACTGAATATTTTGTCTTCAGATGCACATTCCATTGATGCCTGGCGTTTCTACTTCCCTCATTAGATGCCGAAATTCTCACTTCGATGTCGTATGCCAAGAAAAGAAATGCTAACCGGAATTAAATGTATTTTTTTTCTTTTGAATGTTAATTTATTTATGTTGCTGCTCAAGGCTAATAAAAAGGATGTGATTGGAGTAGAAAAGTGCTGTGTTATATAAAACATTCAAAATATCACAAATAGTTACCAAAAGAGGCCATTACCCAAACTTTTTTGGCAACATTTCTTTAAGACAAAAAGTTCCCATTCTAAAAATTCCTAGAAATTTTATAATCGAAGTATACATTGAGATCATATAGGCTTGTGCTTAAGGATCATACCTGTAGCGCCGCCAAAAACGCCGCCGGCGCCGCCGCCACCGCCCGCGCTCCAAAATTTTCGCCGCCGGCGCCTGGCGGCGTCGTCGGGCTTTTTCAACAACAGCGCCAGCGCCGGTGGTGCCGCCGCCGCTGGCGCTTGGCGGTGCCGCCGGTGGCGCAGCAGGTATGTTAAGGATGAACCAGTGTGTTTCTACTTAAAATTTCACAAACGTTTGAATAACTGTATGAAAATTGTAAAGTTGGGAAGGTTGCTACTGGTGATGCAAAGAAACAAGAGTTTTTTTGCATCAAGAACTTATGGCACGTGAAAGTCTCGTCAACACCTTTGCAAAAAATCACAATTAATACGTTAATTGAAAATTTTAACGTAGAATTTTCTAGAAATTACGTAGAAATAGCTAAAAAAATTAACAATGTGTCCCTACTGAAAAACGAGAAGGGTACTCTTGGCCATGCAAAGAAAATAGGATTTTGGGACCAGAAACTTACGACACGTGATAGTCGAGCAGGACGTGTTTAAAAAATAATAAGGCGCGCATTCAAAAATGCGACAAAAGGGGCCAAACGCCCCAACGCCAATAAAATCATATTATGTCCTTAAATTCACAAGTTATCATATGGCGGGAATTTGAAATTTGAAATAAATTCAAAAAGATTCCGCTCCACGTCCGTTCAAATTCCGAAATCTCGTTCACTTTAAAATAAACAAAACGCCAAGATTTTCGAAAAACATTTTCCTACATTTTCTGAATTTCTCAGTGATTGTTGACTACGATAGGTAAATTGTTGTATCGGTAATAGATAGATAGATAGTGTCCTAGTGACAGTACCGACAACAAGAAATATATTTAAGCTTTATAACAGAACAACTATACAGCAACACAACACAAACAATAACTGATCGAAGCTGGGACACAGCCACAGCACAATATATTTCCGCTCGAGACAAAAGAGCAATTCAAATATGAGGTCATCACAACACCCCCACACTTATTTGAGAATTAAAGAGACAGATGGATAGAAGAGAAAGAAGGGCGAGAATATCCAAGAAACACATAGTATAGAGAACAAATAGATTAAACTCAAACATCATAGCTGGACTTTAGCGAGCCGTTCACCTTAGCTACTAGGACTCAGAGAAAATACCCCCAAAGAGATATATCCCTCGTGCAGGTTAGTTAATTAGCACGGCCATAGATGAGTGAGATAAAGACATAGAAAAGAATTAGTGTACTTGGATATCAAGCCCAACTTAGTCTATTTAGAAGTAACTCTAGCAAAACGCCAGTCTTTGCCTTCAGAATTATAGACCATTCTGATAGGGGCCTGTCTAGTTCTAGTAGAACGTCGTAGATTAGGTGTAGGTGGTGATGCCTCAGTATTATGAAAAGCCCTACCTGCCTGAGCCACATTTTCAAGATTTCTTGGAGAGACTGGAGCCATTTCTTTTTGTACCCTTGGAGCTTCTGGAGAGTCGAATAGAGGATCATCAATTGAGAGACGAGGACGGAGCTGGTTGACATGCCTGATATGCTTTTGACCAGAATCCGCAACCACTTCATAGAGGACGCTCCCCAACTTCTTCGAGATTTCGCCAGGCACCCAGGATTGCTTCAGACCTTGGTATTGCTTCAAGAAGATTTTATCTGAAACAAAGAAGTCCCGCTTCCGGGCGTTATGATGCGAATTAAAGTTTCGCTCCATGGCAGACTTATATGTCCCCTCTTCACTTAGATGATGATTACGCCTTTGTTGAGGCTGTACTAGAGATATATCTACTCGAATTTTGCGACCCAAAAATAGCTCTGAAGGTGACTTTCCTTCTATAGCCGTACTAGGCGTAGAGCGATAGGTCCTTAGGTATTCAACAATAGAAGCATTTAGAGAATTTTCGTTACGAATTTTATTCACAGAGCGCTTGAACGTATCCACAAAGCGTTCAGCTTGTCCGTTGCTCTGGGGATGATATGCAGGTGACTTTATGTGATTTATACCCTTTCCTTTACAATATTTTAGAAACTCATGAGATGTAAACTGTGAACCGTTGTCAGAGACCAGAGTTTGAGGATACCCATACCGTGCAAATACAGACTCTAGAACTCTAATTAAGCCAGCAGTATTAGCGCTAGGAGCGTGGAAGACTTCGGGCCATTTAGAGTATGAATCAACGATGCAGAGAAACATTTTGCCTAAGAATGGACCGGCATAGTCAACGTGAATCCTCTGCCATGGACCTTCAGTACTAGGCCACGCTTTCAAAGTATGCTTAAGTGGATTCTTAGCCTGAGATGCACAACTAGAACAAGATCGGACTACGGTTTCTATATCTGAGTCTAGACCGGGCCAAAACACATAACCTTTAGCTAGGAGTTTCATCCTCGTAATTCCGGGATGACCCAAATGTAGTGTTTTTAAAATTCTAGGACGCAATGAAGTAGGAATTACAACTCTATTTTCATACATCAGACAACCTTTGGTGATGTAAAGAGCTTGACGTTTAGTGAAATAAGAAACGGTAGGCCCCTGAGAAATGTTTTTAGGCCAGCCCGCACGCATGTAGTGCGTGACTTTAGAAAGTACTTCGTCAGTACTAATGGCAGTGGCAATTTCGTCACTAGTAACGGGGATCATTTCGATAGAATTTGTAAGCATATTTTCAACTCCAAGGTCCACTAGATTTAACATAGCAATGACTTGCTCTTCATCTTCCCTTGGATAGTCCGCAATAAGTCGGGAGAGCGAGTCAACTTGACCAAAATCATTGGTACGAATATGGGTGATATTGAAATTGTATGCACTGAGAATAAGTGCCCATCTCTGTAGTCGGCTAGCAGCATACACCGGGATTCCCTTTTTAGAACCGAAAATAGATAGTAACGGTTTATGGTCGGTATGAAGAGTGAACTTTTGACCGAAAATGTATTTGTGGAATTTCTTAACGGCGAAAATTAATGCTAAACCCTCCTTCTCAATTTGACTATAGTTTTGTTGCGCAGAATTGAAAGCTTTGGAAGCGTGTTCCACAATTTTGATAGAACCATCGGCAAACTTATGACCTATAGTAGCTCCCATGCCATCTTTAGAGGCATCTGCCGCAACAATGATAGGTAGTCTAGGGTCGTAGTGAACTAGCAAGAGATCAGAGCAAATGATGTCTTTAGCCTTGTCGAAGGACTCTTGGCACTCTTTAGACCAGACATAGGTGACATCTTTCTGAAGTAGTTTATCTAAGGGCGCACGCAACGGCCTCATTTCCTTAATGTATCTACCATAGAAATTGATAGCTCCCAAAAAAAGAACGTAGCTGAGAAACAGTTTGAGGAACGGGCATATTGCGCACGGCCAAAGTACGTTTAGGATTCGGCTTGATACCCTTAGAATCAATGATCTGACCTAGGTATTCAATCTGTTCCATGAAAAATTTGCATTTTTCCAATTTTAGCTTAAACCCGAAAGATTGAATTTTATTTAGAACGGCATATATGTCTTTGAGATGCTGGTCTTTCGATGTGCTGACAATGATGACATCGTCTAGATAAGCAAAAGCACACTTTAGATTGACCAACATTTCATCCATGACTTTTTTGAAAAATAGAAGGAGCTGATTTCACTCCAAATGGTAGCCGTTGATACTGGAACAAACCACGATGAGTGTTTATTCCACATAGTTTCTTAGAAGATTGATCTAACTCAATTTGGAAATAAGCGTCAGACAAATCTAGACAGGAGAAATATTTTGATCCATGGAGTCTGCTAAATATTTCATCTGGCAACGGCAAAGGATATTTATTTAGCTCGATAGCGTTATTTAACCCAGTAGAAAAATCAGCGCAAACTCTAATTTGACCATTCTTTTTCTTGACAGCCACAATAGGTGCTGCCCACTCACTGTAATCTACTGGACAAATAACATTTAGATGAAGTAAACGGTCGATTTCTGCAGAAACAGTTTCTTCCACGCCAAAGGGTACAGGTCTTTTAGGAATGAATCTCGGCCGCTCTCCAGGTTTGACGTAAAGATGTGCTTTAGTTTTAGTGCACAATCCAAGAGTTTTGTCGTCGAAAAGAGTCGAAAAAGATTTTAGGAGTTGATCCTTGTCGAACACCTTAGGAGAAGTGACCAATGATTCAGGAGAAATTTGCGCAACTACAGTATTCTGAGAACACACTTCAGTCATGCGGTTAACCAAACCTAGAGAAATAAGCCACGGTCGGCCAATAAGATCGAAAAAACTGTTCTCCACCACATAACATGGAAGGTAGTGCTTCTGTTCGGAAGAATACTGCACATTGACGCTGCATTTTCCTTTGGCTTGAAAAGTGTGACCCGTAAATGATTTTCCATTTAGAATAGTAGGCTCTAGGGGTGGTTTACCTATTTGTTCCCAAGTATTTAGAGTAATCAGGGTAGCTCCAGAACCAGAATCAATAAGAAACTTTACAGGAGATTTTTCCACTTTTAGAGTTGTATACCAGGGATCGGTGATGCTAGCTTGCACAGAGTGAAAAGAGACATTCAAAATATCCATTTCTACATCAAGGGATGGTTGAGACTCTACTAGTTGAACACAATTGGTATTGGGTTTCGGTCGATTTTCAACAGGAGAATAACACACCGACTTGATATGGCCCCTCCTATGACATAGAGGACAGATAGAATCTCTATATGGACAAGCCGCTTTACTGTGCTTTCCACCACATCCGTGACATAGAGAACCCAATTTGTATTGGAACTGTTTGGTCTGTTTATACGCTTTAGATTTAACACCTGCTGGCTTAATAGGATTTCTAGGCTGATATTTAGCAGGTCTGTAGGAACTGACAACGTTCGTAGACAAGTGATTAAATTGCTTCTGGAGTTGTTTCACATTCTCCTTTAGAGCTAGATGCTTCTTGCATTCGTCTACAATATCGTCTAGTTTAGGGTCTCTATTTTCTATTTCAGCAAGTTCGACCTTTTGGAGACATTTAATTCGGAGCTCATGAAAGTCGGCATGTAAACCAGATATAAATACGAGACATTTCAGAGCTTCTCCTTTGATAGGGGGAGCAGCTTTTTCACAACCACTATTAACTTCCGCTCCAAACTCAAGGATGTCCTGCCCTATCTTTTGCTTTAGTTGAAAACATTCATATCTCTTCATAAAAAGACTCTTAGTTTGAGCAAAAAGGTTTTGCAGCTGACTAATGGTATCAGCAAAAGATAGTTCATAGGGACCCTTAGGTTTGACGGACTCAGAAAAACGTTTAAACTCACTTGGTTGCAACTTACCTATAAGAAGTCTGACCTTCGCACCATCGCTCAAGTCCTTGCCATCTTCAGAGATAATAGATCCATAGCGCATCCACCAGCTGTCGAACGTGTCATCGTCCTCCGGAGCATATCGGAAATCAGCCAGTCGAGAATTGAGAGAAGACACCAGCACTTCGGTTGCACCTGAAATTGAATTAACCTGTGCCTCAGCGCCAGGAGGATTAAAGCGTTCCGATAGAAGTTTTATCAGTTGAGCGTTCTGCTCCAAAATCTTTTGAACATCTGTAGGTTCCATAATTTATGCGACTGCGCCAAATTTGTTGTATCGGTAATAGATAGATAGATAGTGTCCTAGTGACAGTACCGACAACAAGAAATATATTTAAGCTTTATAACAGAACAACTATACAGCAACACAACACAAACAATAACTGATCGAAGCTGGGACACAGCCACAGCACAATATATTTCCGCTCGAGACAAAAGAGCAATTCAAATATGAGGTCATCACAACATAAATTTTGACGAAAAGTTTTTTTTAGCAAAAATTAGAGTTTCCAACCAAAAGTTAACTCAACATTAATTATATCGAACCAACTTTTATTGATAAGACACACATCTACAAAATCCATATACTAGGTTTGCTTGTCACGACTAAGAAATATATCTGCAAAACCAATTTCAACATTTTAAAACTCTGGAAAAATGAAAATTTTGGAAAACTTTAGCGCATGTCAATTCTCAACTGATGCTGAAAAAACGGGTAAGAAACGGAATACAGAAAAACATTTTTATTTGTAACAAAACAGAATATGACGATATCAAAGAAGTTAAACAGACAATTCTGATGCTTGCATTCGGACCACAGTTGGCTACTTTCCTTAATCTTTCCTAAAAACATAAGAGACTTAGAAATAGATTTTGTTCGAGTAAAAAGCAAACACATACCAACCATTTTAATGACCCTTACAGCTCGAAAACACGGCCTGAGCAGCATATCCAGTCCTTTCAGCAACAGAATTGGCGTCATTCTTGGCACAATTAATGTAGACGCTCTTCCCAGCTGTCGAGTCGCTTCCGTGGACGTTGCAGACCACGCAAATACCTTTAAGACGAACACGTGAAATGCAATTTCTAATGGCGTAGAGACACTAGTGAAAAACATTTCGAAATATCCAAAAACTAGGTTGAAATAATCATTGAGGCATCACAGTATTAAGACGCTACTTTTTTCATCTTGGGTTTGACGTGTTTCAAAAAAAATCAAGTTGCAAAAGGTTTTACAATTACGTTTATAAAACGGGACAAATTTCCAGAAATAAGACAAGATTGGGTCCAACCTGAAATTTCGCTTCGATATTTTGGTTTTCATTTTAATTAAGGTGGTTCTTGGTTTAAAGCTTTAGGTCATATCAAATCAAGCCTGCGTTTTTCACATCTCTGAAAGATTAATACGGCTTGAATCGTCTGCAAAAACTACTTCTTAAGTTATTGATTAGGGAATTCACTTTTTTCAGCCGAAATAACAGCAAAAATTGGTCAACTAGTCACCAACTTGCCTAATTCCGAGCGTGTATCTGGAATAAATGAGATTCGAAAGCTATTGACAGATGTGGAGGACTTATTGGAACAGATGGAGTTGAGTGTGTGGGAGCTGGACGCCTCTAGGTTAGTTATTAGAGAACGATTAAATCTGAATCAGGGGTGTAGCCAGGGAGTTCAAATTAGGGTAAGGCGGCACCAAATTGTACAATTTTGAATTTAAAATTATTTATATTATTTAAAATTTAGCTCTAATTAAATATAACGTGAAGTGAGATTACAGAGTAGTGAGTCAGAGCAGTAGTAAAAAAGAATTTCAACATGAAAAAGAGTGAGGTTTAATAAATACTGGCGGTTAAACGTAGGGTTGTCTAAATGACCGGTCATTTTCTAAAGCGGTCATATGACCATTGGTCAACCCTAGTTAAACGTCACATACCCAACAATTTTTTCCTCAACATTGATATCGATATGCCTCCTATTTACTTACACTAGTCCATTTTCAGCCCGGACAGATCCAAATACGATTTGCGAGTGAAAAGCTATCGGAACGACAAAAAGCAGCTAGAGGTTAGAACAATCGTAAAAAATATCTCTTCTAAAGCAAACCAACTTCAGGCAGAGTTGCAGAAGGCAATTGTCCGTTTGAAATCTGATTCCAACAGGGATGAACTTCTTAATTTCGACGAAGGCATTGGTCTAGATCAGGTAAAAATATGCAAAGAATATGTGAAAAGCACTAAAACCCACTGCAGGACCAACTAATTGACAATACTGAGCGGCTGGAACGTACCTCACGCAAAATCCACGATACCTACCGAATCACTGTGGAAACCGAACAGATTGGATCAGAAGTGTTGGGCAACCTAAGTCAACAGCGGGAAGTGTTGACAAGGGCTAGGACAGGATGCGCGAGGTTTGAATTACCGTATGCGATTGGTTTTATGCTGAACTTGGTTAAATTTTGCAGGCTGACGCGGACCTGAGTAGATCCAACAAACTGCTTTCACAGATGATTACAAGGTGTATTTGGAGTTTTTGTTGGTTTTTAATAAAATATTGTTTAAGGGTAATCCAGAATCGTCTCACTTTGCTTGTGGTAATTACATGTTTTTCAATTTATTCCTGGCATAACACCACCTTTAATCGGTCCTGAGGTGGTATTCTGAGAATAGGACATGGCCCGATTTGGTGGCTACGGTACTTATTTGCTTTAGGGGACCACCGATTTTTTGAATTTTTTCACCAATCTCTTTAGACTTTGTTATAAATATATTAGTTTATTTTTTAATTTTTACGGTAACCGAATCAGAAATCTTAGAATTACCGAAACTTCAGAAATCTGCTGAAATCTTAAAAAGCTAATTTTCTTTTTAGTTTTCAAGTAGTTTCTGGATCTTATTAATCTTTTCCTAGCCCTTCTTGAATTTCGAGGGCAAATCGCACAGTTTTAAGTGATTCTTTGATGGGGTGGTCCATCCTTAGCGGACGCTTGGTTTTAGCGATAACTTTTTTTTAGATATCTGATTTCGACTGTCTGTTTTTTAAATGCTCGTGACAATGGGACCAACAATATGACACCAGACTTGCTGTAGTCAAAACTAAAGTGTATCTGACGCAGCCGACAGGTTTGGACGATCTTCAATCGAGGATGCAGCAAGTCTTTGATGATGGACAAGTGCATTTAAGTTGATGGCGAGTTGAGTTAAGTTAAGCGTCGAGATCAGATAATTTGTTGGTGTTGTTTGTTTGAATAGAAGATGATTTGGAACAACTCGATTTGCAAACTTTCTCTTGCCAAACTGGCTCATCATTTAATCACAGGGGATCAAGGCAATTGTTCAGAATTTCAAAATTTTCCAAAGCGCCAAAAAATTGTGCAAGTTTGGTGTCATATTGTTGGCCCCATTGTCACGAGCATTTTTAAAAAAGATAATCGAAATCGGATATCTGAAAGAAGAAGTTATAGCCAAAACCAAGCGTCCGCTAAGGATGGGCCACTCTGTACGTCGGACACAACTGCACACAACTCTAATGAGACATCCTCTAAATTAATTATTCTTGTCCCTAAGGGACCATCGCCATTGATGACAATGGCAATTCTGACTTTTTGAATTTGCGGGGGACAGCTCTTTTATGCCGAAAATGCTGAACATTTTTTTGACTGCATTTAAAACTTGTTAAAAATTTCGAACAATCGTCTACAGTCTAGTCTCGTTTATCCGACAAACCCCCCAAGTTTGTCCCCACCTAGGGTCCGACACTTATTTAAGCCATCTGATTTTGCCGATCGTTTTTCCCAAATCCTTTTTACGTTGCCATAAAGACCCACGGCTCTCGTTTATCCGACACCTGATTTTTAAAAAGAGGTGTCGGATAAACTTATTATGATTATGGCAACGTAAAGGATTTGGGAAAAAAGATCGGCAAAATCAGAATCCTTGCAATATTTCGGACTAAAACAACCAAAGACAACTGGAAAAACATTTTACAAATTGGCTTAAAAAAGTATCAAACTTGAGGGGGTGTCGGATAAACGAGACTAGAGTGTAGTCAAGCCCAATGTTGCTTGAGCATGCCAGATCGGACGACTTGGACGAGTTCCATCGAGCTATAACTTATTTTAGTTAAAAAAAGCTTTGCCTCAGCCAATACATGAAATATAAATTGCAAATGCAAATAAAGAAGTAATTCGGAAAAACATTTTGAGCATATTCGGCTGTCCACCGCCAATTCAAAAACTCAAAATTGCCGTTGTCATCAACGGCAATGGTCCTTTAAAGGGTTCACGCGTTTTGAATTAATAAATAAATTCAACAATTTTTTCCTAATCCTGATCTTCTGTTCGGATTTTTGAACTTGGTTTCTAATAAAACAGGACCTAGAATTTAATTTTCAAAGGTCTTTTCAAAGACCATGGTTTTTGGACGCAGCGGCGTGTGCAAAATTTGAATTGGCTGGGGAAAGTTTTCTATTGTATTCTTTTGAATGATTTCGGACGACTCAAAAGAGTAAAGTTGTTGACGAAAGGGAACTGTCCCCCGCCAATTCAAATTTTGCACACGCCTCTACGCCCAAAAACCATGGCCCTTTGACTACATAAATAAATATTTCAGGTGGCTGTGGTGCTGATGTTTATGCTCTTGTTCGTGATCTTCAAAGCATTATAGTCATTTGCTTGTATTCATAGTGGCTGCGCCGTCCTACGCCGTCCGGACGGTCTAGCAGTTGGCCCCGCAAATCTGGACAGTCTACTTTCTAGAACATGAACTACCATGTTTTGGTGCCAAAAACACAGCGACCGTCCATGCCCGTCCACCTTTTTCAATCTACCGGCCGCCATCGTATTAAAAATTGTCATTTAAAAAAAAACATTTTTTTGGGACGGTGGCGGCCGGTAGATTGAAAAAGGTGGATGGGCATGCACGATCGCTGTCTTTTTGGCACTAGAACATTGTAGTTCATGTTCTAGAAAGTAGACCGTCCAGATTTGTTGGGGCCAATTACCAGACAGTCCGGACGGGATGGGCCCGGAGAACGGCGCGGTCACTATGCTTGTATTACCCGCTGTAATTTCTACAAAGTTATTTAACGTATTGTGAGCTGTGCAATTGTATCATGAGTACCGTATTTCCTTTGAAATAGAGTAGACGACCGATTAAAAAATTTTCCATTATCAAAAAATCGAAATTTTGAAAACTTTCGATAGTGTAAGTTATCCATCGATTATCGATAATTTGCGATTATTAGATGCACAACCCTACTCCCTGGAACCGTCCTCAGAGTGTCATTTTATCAAGGCAAAGTTATATCAAATGTTGACTGTATTACTAATCCATCAGGGTCTTTACTTTCCAAACTATTGTTATTTAGACTATAAAATAAACCGTCGTTGCACCAATATATTTTAATCTGAAAGAAAATTAGACCCTACCGGAGTATAAACCATCCACCCCCACCCAAATTAATTTTGTTTTGAACTCAATCAAAACACCATTTTAACTATTTTAAGCATTTCCACACCTTAAACACCATAATAATGGTGTTTTCACCTACTTTTCTTATAAAGTGTCAATTTTCAGAAAAATTTTTTTAGCGTAAATGACTATTTTCAAGGTATTCTTCCCTTTTTGGTCACTAGAGCGAGGCAAAAAGAGCCTCTATATGCATACTAGAGTTTCTTCATGCGGTGGGCTCCAGTTAACGAAACTATGTTGAAGCCCTATCTTTTTTGGTGTCAAGGTACCCTCAACATATGATTTACTAAGTTGTAATAAACACAAATCTAATATGTAACGTAAAAATAATTAAAATACCAAAATTCGAAATTAAAAAAATTGACTTATTATAGGGAAAAGTAGGTGAAAACACCCTTTTTTATCGTGTTTAACGTGTAGGAAATGCTTAAAAATGGTTAAACTGGTGTTTCTAAAAAGTGGGGGGTTGGTTAGGGGGTTTATACTCCGGTAGCGCCAAAAATTATTTTAATCAAAAGTGCAAAAAAATTACTGCAGAAAGGGGCTAAATTAGAATAAGACCGTCCAATTTGATAAACATATTGTTTGCACTAAAAGCTGACTGCTGGACTGTAACATCCAAATAACACCAGTGATGTCACCGCACCGGGTGCCGCACCGGCACCGACCCGCACCGGCACCGACCCGGTGCCGGTGCGGTGCTGGTGCGGAAAATTTTGGGGGCCGGTGCAGGTGCCGGTGCGTAAAACTTTGGAGCCGGTGCCGGTGCGGGTGTTTAGAAATTTACATCACTGAATAACACTCATTTATTTGTAAAAGTTTCATTTTGTCTACAAGAAAATAAAATTTATTTTGAACTCTTGGCTCAAATACAATACAGAACAGCATTTGAACACACACTAAATATAAGTTTTGTGGGTGTGTTTGTGGTAAGGATTATAGTCAAGAAGAAGACGTCGTGGCTTAGAATGGTGGCTGATGCAGTTCAACTTTTCGGAAGGGCAGGGAAAAACATTGAATATTTCTTATGAGGTGACACATTTGTCAATAATTCTTATTGTGCTGCTGCCCCAAATTTCTGCCTTGCTTCCCCTTGATGATTTTTAGCTGTAGCATTCCCCTTTGGTGTGATGAATACAGCTAGGGCGAGGTCTAAAAGCTAAGTCTGATTCAGTGGCAAACACGAACTCACAAAATTTATAATTAATTAGTAAAAAATTACAAGAAACGGCTTCTAATTATTTTGGAAACCTGAAAAATGAGGTGGTATTCAAGTGCAGCAAAAGCATATTCGACAATTGGTAGATTCACCAGAGGGCAAACTCACACAAAACCCGTTCAAATAACGCCCGTTCAAGAAAGGACGTTCGAACAATGATGTTTGAGTTATATCAAGCATGTCC
This sequence comes from Ditylenchus weischeri, assembly GCA_029231635.1. Taxonomy (NCBI): domain Eukaryota; kingdom Metazoa; phylum Nematoda; class Chromadorea; order Rhabditida; family Anguinidae; genus Ditylenchus; species Ditylenchus weischeri. The sequence continues at coordinate 224,059 of JAMRYI010000208.1, forward strand.
TTATTAATAAGATTTGTCCTTATTTTGGGGACTCTAAATCTTATTCATTTTCAAGATTTTACGTCAAAAACTTTTTGGCACAAAAATGGCAATAAGCAGTGGATAAAATAGCATATTTCGCAAAAATACCCTCAAATGTCCTTATTTTCGAAATTTCGAGATCTCATCCGTGAGTTATATCCATTTGATATACCCTTCTTTAAGGCTTAGCTCAAATTGCGACATTCCCCCCTCCATGTTTTAACACTCTAGTTTTTAGATGAGTATATTTCCCGTCCACAAAAATCACGAATAAAGGAATCAAGAATCTCCCAGCTTTTGAACATCCTCTTTTTGAACGGATTTTGTGTGAGTTCCCCATTGTTGAGTATCCTTTTGTTGCACTTGGATACCACCAAAAATGATCTTGCCCATTTCGATTCTACACAAATCTTCATAGAAACAGAAAATATGTGACAAATGTTGACTTTTTACAGCAAAATAAATAAAATCCTCGAAAAAACCGCCGCGAGTTGAAATGTGCTTATTCCTTGCTTTCTTGTCGACTACTTCCACTTTGAACAGATGAGCCAAATTTTACGCCAATACAAAATTTAGGCCTTAGTTTGTGTTTGCACAACTAACAAAAAAGTGGTGCGTTAACGTTTCCGGTTTTTTCTTCAAATGAAAAAAAACCGGAACAGCAAAAAGTGATTTAAAAAAAAATTGCCTTGGTCCCCCCCCAATAAGCAAGGTTTCAAAGAACAGGGGACCAAGGCAATTTTTAAAAATCACTTTGCTGTTCCGGTTTTTTCATTTGAAAAAAAACCGGAAACGCCCCTTTACCAAAATTATCAATGCACATTATTTTGCTAAAAACCATAACGAGTGAGTGTGGATTTCACATTCCAAACAAACTCTACCAATATTTGCAAACACTTTAAAAGAAATCGCCGAAAAAAAGTTTCGGTTTTTCTGTAATTTTTTTAGTCTTGTGCAAAACTTGTATTCTTAACTTTTTCCGGCCATCTGTGCTCTGAGACTAACAAGTGACTCTTGCCAAATTAGACGAATTTTCTTTCCTATGTGTGAGTTCAATTGAGTCATGCCTCATGTGGTCTCTGTATTTACATGTGTGCATGCGCTGACTTGCATGTTCATCTCTTGCATTCCGCACATATAATTTTGTTCTTTTTCACTTGTTAGGTTTTTCATAAAAATAGTCGATTTTGTTTGTATACTTACCTACTGCTACGTGTCACCTGCATCAATTCAGCTGTTTTTTGGCTTTGGCTTAGGCTGTCCAGATTTTCGAATAGAGTGATAAGTGGTCTCAGCTGGTTTTGCAGTGCTAGTTTTTCTTTTTTGTGTCTTTGAGCCCTGAATTAAGTTTTTTAAGTGGGCAAATCTACCGCCTTCTGCAGGGTTGCCAAGTGGGCAAAAAAATCAGCATATATAATGGCTGATTTATCAGCCCAAATTTTTTTTATTGCATTTTTATCATGTTTTTAAGCTGAATTTGGCCAAAATTCTGCCCTCCGGAGGGGAACTGTGAAAACAGAATTTTTTGTCCACTGAAAATTTCTGAGTACAGACCATTTTAAAAAAGCGCAGATTTATCAAATTTTCGAAAATCTGCGCTTTTTTAAAATGGTCTGTACTCAGAAATTATCAATATACAAAAAATTCTGTTTTCACAGTTCGAATAAGCATTAAATTTGAGGGACTTGGCGACCCGGAGGGCAGAGTTTTGGCAAAATTCAGCTTAAAAACATGATAAAAATGCAATTTATAAAATTTGGGCTGATAAATCAGCCATTATATATGCTGATTTTTTTGCCCAATTGGCAACCCTGGCCTTCGATGTAATTTTTTTTAAGAAATATACAAATTGGAGGGTTGGCGGTTCAGGTACCCGTTTTCGGTTTTTTTTCCGAAAACCGGAAATTTTTCGGTTATCGGTTCGAGTCGGTTCCCCGATTTTTCGGGTTCCGGTCAGGTATCCGAAAACGAAAATGTCGGTTACCTGCCAACCCTTCATGTTTGCCAAACATGAACACGCACCCAAACTTCAGCGAATTTACTCATCGATCCATGCCCGTCGGAATTTAAAAATCTGAAGCCCATAAAAATTGCAAAAAATAATAAAAAAACGGCTGAGATTATGAAATTTACAAAATGTTTCCTAGGTGGATGGGTCAACTAACGTGGGTAACGTCCAGTCTGATCATTTTAACTTTAAGGGTAGAATGCAAGGAATTTCGGTGCTCTGCTTCCTACTAGCTGGTTTCCATTGGGCTGTTGGACGGGAATTGAAGTTTGTCCAAGCAATTTGGAGGTATTTAAATGGTGAAATCTATCATCTAGGTATACATTGAATTTAGGCATGGAGACCGAGCGCCAGACCACAAAATGTACAGCAATGATGTGTACGGGGAGGAGTATTGGCCCAGAGGCTGGAATCAACTCACAAATGTAAGCTTTATGACCTTGGCTTAATCTAGATGGAACATTTTCAGCTTGGAATGCTTCAAATGAAAGAGCTGGGCGAATTTATGCACGAACGATATGCTGGTTCATTCATCAGCCCGAGTTTCAACACAACCGAGGTATTTTTACATACCGTATTTCCTCTAAAAAGGCGCCCCGTCTAATAAGGCTCCCCTCAACTTTGAGAACCTATATCTCAGCCCAGAGTCAATTTTTTGCAAAGCTGTTTATTGCGTTTTCTTAACTCCCACGAGCTCTACGGATTCCGCTTTTAAATTTTTAATTTTTATCCAAAAATCTCCAGATCGAGCTCAAAATTCAAAATAAGGCCGCGGGGGAGCTATTAGAGACAATACGGTATACACTCTTTTTCGACCTGGCAATCTTAATCAATGCTTTTCTTGACTGGTACGATATTTTGATGATTAATTTTAGTATAATTTGAAGCAACTCTTCAGAAGTTTCGAGGGTAGACTAAAGAGTAATGGCGCGCTTACAATGGAGGTGTGACGTGCAAGGTCGAGGTAAAACAGTGTCTAGATCTCGCGTTTTTGAAAAATGCCAAATCTGATATAGATGACCTACACCTACTTTTTGGTTTTAAGTAAAGGTCATCTATATCAGATTTGGCATTTTTAATTGAAAAACACGAGATCTGTTTTACCGTTTTACCTCGACCTCACACCTCCATTGTAAGCACCCTATTATATTTAATTTTGCCTATTTCGTCACCACCTAATTCGTTGACCCACTTTTTGAACACCGCTCTTAAATTAGTTACATCCCAAATTGTAGCCAGTAAGATGAGCTACAAATTGAGACGTTACTTACATCACAGAAAAATTCAAAAAGTAGGTCAAAAACACAATGCCACAAGCACGATTTTGAACGAGGAGGTGACGTATATTAATTAATTATATTAATTAAAATAAGTGCGGTATACCTAGGGTTGGGATTTTGCTCGAGCAAAATCTTTTCAAGAATATTCACGAGGAATTTCTCGAGAAAATTCTCCAAAACCGAGTAAAATCAACCAAAATCTTCAGTCATTTTTTGCCTCGTCATTAAAGAACCATGAAACTTGGTAAGCACAGCAATTGGGGAAATTTAAATTCGCGCCGGACCACCCTAATTTTGCCAATAATAATCGAATTAATTTTTTGTGTGCATTTAAAATTTGAATTTTATTTATTATTGAATTTTAAACACTGACTCATACAGAAAAGTTGTAGAGCCATGGAAGTCGGCTAAGTCGTCCCCTCTGGCAATGCCAAGCAACTTTGGGCTCGACTAGTATTAGGTTGATCCAAAAGTTCTTGGGCACCTTGAAAAAATTTATTTTCGATTTTTTATTAACGTGTTAATATTTTAGCATGATGTTTATCATTCCAATGTTTGCAGATCTAATTCAGAGGAGATATCACTCGAAGTCACATCAACAAAACAGCTCTCCAAAATCTTTATTCAACAAAATAATCTCCCTCAACATCAACAACATTTTGCCATCTTTCAGGCAATCTCCCAATACCTTGAACAAAGAATCTAATCGGTTTCGAATCAAAATAAACTTGCAGATCTGTTAAAATTGCTTCTTCTGTTGCGTATTCTTTGCCAGCAAAAAAAAGACAGATGAGATGAAACGACGAAAAAGAAGCGAATAAAAAATCGAAAATAAATTTTTTCAAGGTGCCCAAGAACTTTTGGATCAACCTAATAAATGGATCTATTTATTGAAAAAATTTGAAACACAAAAAAATAATTCGAAAACATTATTGACCAAGTTAGGGTGCTCCCGCGCTAATTCGAATTTCGCATATTGCTGTGCTTATCAAGGTTCATGGTCATTTAACTGTACGTGGAAAACCAAGCTCCAGTGACCAGAACGTGGTATAACACCCTTAAGTACGCTGCTTTCAACCTTACCCTTAAAAATATCCGAAACGTGGCATACCAGAGTTTTTTATGCGGCAGGCCCAAGTTAACAAAACTATGTCCAAACCCTATCTTTTTTGGATATTCCCTATCTTTTATCTTTTTTACCGGAAAAAATTTTTGTGTGCAAATGCTAAAAAGTGTAAACAAACACTTTTTGATATTTTTGAAGAAAAAAAAACTCAAAAAAAATCAACAGGGGGGAGCAAGGCAACTTTTTTTTCTAGGCCCCTGAACGCATATAAAGCCAGGAATTCTACAGTTATCAACATACAGCTACCGACGGTTCACAAGTGACTCAGAATGAATAATAAAAATTAGCCCTGAATCACCATCACTTCCTGTTGTTTATGAATGTTTAGATATAAAAAAAACAATATTTTCAGCTAAAAAATTCAGAAATCCGAAAAAAGATTTTACTCGATTTTTAATCGAGTGAGAAAAATATAGATTTTGCTCGAGAAAAGACCGAGAAATTTCTCGAGAATTTTCTCATTGGACAACCCTAGGTATACCTTACCTGCTCTAATTGTCAGCCTAATTTGTTAATTTCAAATTTTGGCAAAATCTAACTTTGGTTTTGACTGTTGATATTGGTCAAAGGTTGGCGGATAGTTAGAGCGAATACAGTAGCTGACGAACCTCATAAATATAGGGTGTCCCAAGAGTTTAGCGTATTTTAGTCTGGTCTAGTCCAGTCGAGCGTTGCGTCAGATTTCTTTATAGGCTGCTACTTCTTCTTCTTTTCTGCTACTTTGTCTCTGATTACCAAACTCACCAACAACTTTTAGGTTTTCGTGCTATCCTCAGAAGCAGACAGAGCGTTAGTCAGTGCCCAAGCCCTACTCAATGGATTCTTTCCTCCAATGGATCAGCTTTTTCAATTTGAAGACAACCTTCCATGGCAGCCAATTCCAGTCCACTCCAGTGGGGCTGACGACCCTGATCCAGTAAGTTTTGTCCATCTGTAATAATTGTCTTGATTTGCTCTTCTTGCAGCTTCTCAAACCAACTAGTTTTGACTGTCCCAACTATGACCAAGCAGCCAAAGAAGTACTGGACAAACTGGCTGAGGACATGCGCAGCAAATACTCCAAACTGTTTACCTTCATTGAGGAGAAGGCTGAAAACGGTGCCAATATGCCATTTCATAGCATTGTCAAGCTGAGTGGAATCACCAGAGAGGTTGGATTTTGTACTTGACTGCTAATGACGAATCTATTCGGCCCCGAAATACAGCTGACTGCCGATTTATAATTCTCTAAAAATTATATATTTTTTATTATTTATTTATTATACAAATTATTTTTCCTCACAGGATTTTTTTTCGCAAAATACTTGTTTTTCACCGCAAAATACTCTTTCCAGTTGAATAGGTGCGTAGTCGTTTGGTGGTTGGCGAAACAAATGTCCCAAAAACCACCAAACGTCTTAACAAAACACCAAGCTTTTTAAATTCATTCTTATTTTTTGGGCAGTCGGTTGTGTTCAGTGTTTGCAAAACTCACACTCTTACTCATAGTCGTAGTTATTATGAGTTTAGATAAACTAAAAGTAGAGAAGGGGGTCATATCTCGACAATCAATAATCGTTTTGGAAATCTGAAAAGAGCATCGGATCCCTCATAAAAAGTTGGTAGACAAATGTGTGATCAGATTTGAAATTTAGAGTCAAAAATTTTAAAATATTGACAACTATGAGGATAAAATAACTATGAGTTTAGCTATGAGGTGTGGGGCCCATGAGGTACGCGGCTCATATGCAAACAACCCAATGTAAAGCTTCGCCTTATAGTTGTCGATATTTTAAATTTTGTTAGATCAGACCTCAAATCTGATTACACATGTGTCTATCAACTTTCCGTGAGGAATCCGATGCACTTTTCAGATTTGGATTTTGATCACTGATTGCTGAGATATGAGCCCTTCCTCAACTATGAGCGTACCTAAACTCATAATAACTGTGAGGAGGAGTATGAGTTTTGCATACACTGGTTGTGTTTAGCATTATTTTTGCTGTGCTCAATTTTTTTCATATGTTGTGCGAAACGCCTACCGCGAAACTATTGGACATTCCGGAAAATAATTTAGATCATTCACAACTTGACCCAACCAGACTGGGTGTATCAAGTATGGCCAGAGTATGACAATCGGACAACCCTCGAACTATTGACTGAAATTCGAAGGGCTGAACGGATTGCTGAGTTCAACAGCACCAAGCTGGCTTATTTGCGAGGTGGTTTCCTGTTGGGAGACTGGTTGAGAAGGATCAACAAATTGGCCAAGGGCAAGTCACCTAAGAAACCGTCCAAAATGATGCTCTACTCTTCGGTCTGATTTTCTACTGGTTATTTTTGGGAAAATAAAGTAGAGTTGGTTCAGCACGATGGAACCATCCAAGCACTACTGCACTCCATGGGTCTCAACGACGGTAAACAAGTGCCCTACTCGGCTTGTATTCTCATGGAAGTCTACCAGGCTGATGATGGCAGTTGGGAAGTTGAGGCATGGGTTTTAAGCACAAATCCAAAACTTATATTTTGTGTCGTGTTGTCCCCTCAACGCCATAGTGGCCGAAGATTTTGAAAATGGGTTTAAAACAGGGCTCTTGTTTGTACTTTATTTGAAGATTTGTACTTTATCGGAGAGACCAAATCAATATAAATTTTGAGACTTCACGTCAAAATCTTTATCTTTGATGCTTAAAAATCAATAAGCATTGGATAAAATGGCACTTTTTGACAAAAAATGCTCAAAATCTGTTTTAATTCTCAACAAGAGCCCTGGTTTAAAATAAGCAATCATTCAAATTTAGGTCAGCTATTTGTCGATCTGAAAATTCCGGCCGTCCTGACAGGGACAGCACGGCCATGGCTGAACCAAGATGCCAAAAACAATCTAAAACATGTATAAAGTGCTACATTGTGGCCCGAGAAATTCCCCTGATTTCAAACGTTCATAACTTTTTGCGCTGTTGCAATTTCGAAATTCTGTTTTTACAGCAATTCTTAACATCATGGGCGATTTCGATTGGTATATTATGCTAAAAACACGATTTTCGCTTGGTCCCACCGTGAATGGCG